>JAUMHH010189539.1:0-18551 GCA_032359455.1 Chlamys rubida
TCTTTGTGACACATCTCCTTGGTGACTTGGTTTCACTTTTGGGTAAGTACATTTATTTACCTTGTAGGGACATTGTGGGTCTTGGTGACACAACTCTTTGGTATCTGGGTTGTTGGAGAAGAAGAAAGGAATATGCTCTGTTGGAAGGTTGAGATCGGTCCAGTTTGCTGACACATCAACAAGGATAAAGATAAGCAGGTTCCACCAGACCATCCTTATAAAATAAACATTTACACAAGGATCACCACTATATCTTTTCTTTTTAAATAGCTCATATGAAGACTTAAAAAGATATCAAGAAACAAACAAGAGGCCCAAGGGGCCTGTTCTGCCAACATTGCCTCTTATGAAACGGTTTTGGCAATTTTGAACTAAAAGTGGTTCAAGACCATTCACCAGAATATGAACAAACTGGGCAGGCCAAAAGTCAACAAGGCATTTGAATTTTCAATAAATTTGACTTATGAGATATTGAATGGAGCAAAGTCTTGGTTTTGAATTAACCTGGTAGTCCTTTACCCAGAAAAGATATGTGACACAATTCATTATCTTAAATGCCTCATTGATCTTTAAAAGAAGTCGTTTGATGATTTTGATATGTTTGACCCCTATGAACCTGAAATAGGTCAATGTCATAGCTCATAACAAATGTCCATGGGCCTAATGGTCACCTGAATGAATAGAATGTTATTCAAATGAGATAATTCAGAACGATGGTTGCCTCCACTAGTCTTAAATATCTCAACCATCTATAAATAACAATGCTTTGACAGAACCATGAATTCTCATAAAATCGCTTCAACATAATTGGAGTTTGAGATAAAAAAAAAAAGTTGAAGATGTGTGCTGCAGTGACCATCTTGAATTTCTCACCTAAAAAATATGACTCTTTTTCAGGAACATGTACTGAATATTTATATACAGTTTCCCTGAAATCCATTCAACAAAAATGGAATTTAAGTTTAAAATACTTTTTTCTTGATGGCTGCTGAACGTGGTGGCCATCTTGGATATCTGACCCACCCCAAACATGTACATGTATACTTAACATTCCAAGTTTCATTGAAGTTCCTTCAGCAATAAGCTGCATAACTGGAGTTTCAATTGAAAATAATTTTTCAGATACGGCCATTTTATGGTTATCTGACCTACGGTAATAGAAAATGTTTAGCACTCTAACAGAATCATGCACATTACTATGAAGTTCTTTGCATAAAGACAGATTGCAATGTGTTACTTTAGCCTTCAGCTCAGGTGTGACCTTTGATACTTTAGCCGTCATCTCAGGTGTGACCTTTGATACTGTAGCCTTCATCTCAGGTGTGACCTTTGATACTTTAGCCTTCAGCTCAGGTGTGACCTTTGATACTTTAGCCTTCAGCTCAGGTGTGACGTTTGATAACACTTCAGTCTAGCAGCTGCAGGCCAAACTCTACGCCACAAGTAAACACTTAATAATTTGTTTTTGACTGTGTCTCCCTAGGCACCCCATCTCCATACAACCTTAATTGTTGCAAGGACACCAAACAAATTTTAACACATTTGAGATCTGTGATCTTGAATGTCAAGGTCATCAATTTGAACAAACTTGGTTGTTGTCTTTCATCCCAGTATGTTACTGACTACTTATCACTTAAGTATGCCCATTATTAATATAGCAAAGAATTATTAAAAACAGTTATGACAGTTGAATTTTTTTTTCCACAAAGCATCTCGGCTACGCCCAGAAAGCTTATTCATCCACTGTGCCATGGCCACTAGTCATGATATTTGTATGTTAACATTTTTCTGCAATATTGCTGGGAATTTTCAAAATATCTACCTTCAAAAAAGCCCATAATCTATAAGTGGCTTAATTGGTATAAATATATATCCTGCAGGGGAAATAACATACCATAACTTTAACAGAATTCCTTTTCAATATGTGGTATAAACAAGAAACGTGATGGAACTCTCTAAGAGTAACAAACGTTATCTGCTACAGCATCTTTCAAGCACTCTTTGGGCCAAATATCAAGACTCTACTTCCCCCTATGGATGATAATTAATAAGACCAGTTCAAAGAAAAAAGTTGATGGCAAGGATCGTCAAATGCTGAGCAACTCCATGAGTTCACAGGCTATACTGGTATGGTAATTAATAATGCACTGTGTAATACAAATGTTTGATATGTGCTAATGATATATGTAATTTGCTAAAGATCCATTGACAAGTATGGTAATTGCGACTCAAGAAATCTATCTGATTTACTGACAGGGGACGAGACCTGGGTGTATTACTGTATTACTTTTTAGCTTTGTTGGTTTTGGCTGAGAACTGGGAAATTGGGGGCTGCTGGTATGATCCCTGATTAGGACAGAAACAAAACACTTCCTCCAGCTACAAATAACAATTTCAAACCAATACATAAATACAGGAAAGATGCATTTATCTAGATCAAGGACAAATTAAGCTCTGCACAAGGGGGAATTTCCCTTTAAGCTCAGTTTAGAAGAGTGTTGGACTCGAAAGTCTGGGTTGCTGGTATGATCCCTTGTTTGGGAAGAGCACACTTATAAAGCAAACTCCATGCTTGGGTTCTTACGAAGAAATCTGCGACAGTGTCCTTCGTCAATAAAGTTTACAGCTTAGAAGTCGCTAGAAAGATATGGGATCTGTACCAGCATAACAACATCCATTCTTTGGAAACGATACAACATTGCGCTGCCCGGTTCATAACATCTTTTCCTGAGAGAAAGCAGCGTGACATTAATGCTGGATGCCCTGAAGCTGCCATCACTCAGAAGACTGCAGAAGGGACCATCAACTTGTCCTCTTCTATAAAATTGTGAAAGGGCTACAGTGGCTGTATATGTACCTGTTAACCAAGTCTTGTCTACGATTCCGGCAGTTTCAGTGTATAATACTGACACCTACAAGAACTCATTCTGTCCTACCATCAATGAAATGGAACAATCTACAAGAAGATCTGGTCAAAACAACTGACTTGAAAACCTTTTAAACTTTACTGCCAACAAATTAAATCCAATCGCACTCCTCCAACCCGTGAAATATGCTCGATATCACGGTTCTTCCAGTACCATACAGAAACAGACACTATTCTCTTAATTTCCTTTTTGTAAATCATATATCTAACTACTGAAGCATTGTCAGCTTCAATTTTAAATTTGTCATTTCAAAACATGGCCGGTTTTTTTCGTTATACTAATCTTGATCAGTTCCTTTAAAACACAACGATAATACTAATGACCTCGAAATGCAATCAACTCGTTGAACGTCGGCTGCTGGTTTCACAGTTTTTACGAATTCAATCTCGATATTTCAACAACGCCTTCATTTTCGGCCTGGCCCTGAGGCAAGGGTTTGGTCAAATTATTTAATGTTTCAAACTATTTCTGGATAAACAGCACTTATGGTGCTTATAAACATTGCGAAAAATATTTCAGATACCTCATCTCTGATGCATTCAAACGCAAACTGATTCAAAACCTTGAATTATACAATATTTCTGTAAAATCTTCATACCTGTCCAACTGCAAGCATGCTTCATATGCCACTTCCTGTTTACTTGCGCATAGGTGGTGCGCAAAGAGAAAGTATGAAATCTCGCGGTGGCTTCCTCGTGATGTCATCAGTAACCAATCAAATTCACGTTTTTCAGTGCGTCTCGAGGTGTGGGTCACAACCTCTGACCTTTATTCCTTGTCGGCGCACAACCTGGAAGATAAAACTTTATGATAAATTGATGGTTTCTAATTATATGGTAAGTATTTATCTATATGAATAGTTAACCTATATACTTGTTGTCATCGTGCTGAATTTTGAGACGACATGATGTGATATTTCGTGTAAAAATCTGCCATTGCTTGAATTCCCGACGTTTCCTGTGAGACCGCCATTCTATCATTTTGTAGACATTTGGCTGGTTTACACTGAAAATGCGTTTCTTAAAATAACTCTGGGAGGAATTCTTGTGTAAGACGGATATTATTCATTTATTGTGTGCAGTGAGTAGTAAAAGTATGCTCTAACGTTTAGCAGATGTGTCTGTTTACAGACATTGTTTTGGTGTAAACACGACGGACAGCTACACATGGAAAGGGTGCGTGACCTCTGAAGGCTTGTCCCTGTGACACGGTCAAATGGAATACACGGTTATAAACGGTACCGAGGATTAGGCCGCGGTGCAGCGTTTTATTGACAAGACGTCAGCTCTGTTGTTTGAATATGTCTTTAACACTGTATTTTACATTTTAAAGGGACTCTAATTTCAATCGATTGTGAGACTGATCGGGAATAAAGGTAGCCACGACCTTTGTCCTTTAGCATATGCACTTGCTAAAGGAAGTAGGTTACCTGCATATTTTATGCAAACGAGATTCAGTCTGGGTTGAAATGTTATTGATTTGAACCCTGCTAGGGGCCACTTGGACTATATATACGTGAATAGTTGTTATTCGTTTGTATTAAACGTTCACTTGTGCTGGCATTGAGTTAGGTCTAAATAGACATGGATTACACTGCACTTGCTGCTAGTACAGTGAATTATTCAGAAAAAATCTCGTTTATGATCGTGTTCTTGTAAATGTGGCCCCATTATAAAACACCTCCTGTCAGAACTTCATTTTCACTGCTCCGTGATATTTGGAAAGAGGACAATATAATGCCACAAATAGAGAGAATATATCTAGTTAAGCACACAAGACAGATATTGGCTCAATATACACTACTTTGTAAAGAAAATACAACTGAAATAAAGATGTGAAAACTGGGATATATTACTTCCTTGTATCACCTTGACAACTAGATAATCCACTGTCAAAGACATTCATATCAGAAACCCAATTATTAAAATTAACTATCTGGTCAAAATTTCATTGAAAATTTATGGGGAATGTCTATCTGTCTTCTATACTGTAGGCCTAGTTTCAGTAAGAAAAACTTCCTTTAAAGTAATTAAATTCAGATTAAAATTTGTAAACATTTGTTAACAATATACCATTGTTAACAAATTTTAATAAAATATGTACCTAATTTATTAGAATACATGCACTCTAATTAGTTCAAAGACTGATTCTGAACAATACCGGTAGTTCTAATTTATTTAATTAACATATATTATAAAAATGAAGGATAATCCTTTGGTAACTAGGTACCCGTAGTATGCTTATTAGTTTTGATTGTTCAAGATGATTTTGAATATGGGTGAAGGGAGGCAATGAAATATTTAATAAGCTTAAGGTAATAATTAAGGGTCCTAACAGCTGTCATATTCCTTTTTGGCTACCTACATAGTATGCAGGAAATTGGTCGCTTTATCACCCAGTGAAATTGCCAAACTTTTCCTATTTTCTAAGATCTGATGATTTATTCTGAACAGCTCAAATGATTCCATTTAAAAGTGTTATTTTTTCTTTAGGGTATACCTACACACATTTTCTTTATGCTTTTAATTTTAAGCACAAGTAATCTCCCCACTGAAATATTTTAAAGTTCCCTTTAACCATGTAAAATGTAAAAACAGAAATAAATACCAGGTACATATCATATTGTCGGTAATAATTAACAAAAGTCAACGGAAACCCAACTACCAGTAGATATGTTTTCATCACCAAAGGAATTTCCTTTCTGAAATAAGGAAATTAAAAAAATAGAGTGTGAAAAAAATAAAACATTTGATAACCGAAAATGGCCTCCATTTACTGTATTCAAGTGATGAAGGGCTATTTTTGGAATGGGGCCTCTCAATGCGGCTACGGAAATAGAAAAATTGCATCGTGTAACAGTCATGGAAATTAGGAATTTTTAGAATCATACAAAAAAAATTGTTTCACAAAGTTTCAAATTAAAGACCAAAATATCCCATATTCAGATAAATATTATTTGATTTTAGATGTTATGTTGCGTTGATGTCATCTGAATAGAAATTTTAACACAAGTAAATTTAAAGAAAACATTGGGGAAAATTACCAATAGGAATATTAATGGGGCTGAAATTTAATCCCATTAAAGTCCTGTGGTACCCATGCTACCTGATGCTAGATAGAAATAATTCATCTTCTTACAAAGTCATAATGAAAGAATATTTAAGATGAAAAGTCTAAATTACAAATTTTGATAAACTGGGGTCTAAAGTAATTTTTTGCTTCAGATATATATATTCGTACCAGCACTTTTAGTTTCCAATGATGTTGGGTGATTTTTTACCACAAGTTGGACTTAGAGGTCCGTTTCTCAAAGCATCCTGATAAATCTCACCTTTAACAAGTATTGGACATTGAAAAAAATCACATTTGATTGTAACTGAAGTTTGCATGTTATTGTCAGGATGTCTTGGAAAATGTGAACTGTAGTCTATGGTTGTTCTGAAAACTTGACAACTGATGTGTCTGCACTCACTATCACCCGCAGAGTTGGTTATATAGCTACATGTATAACACCTGCAGTAGGTCTTGTAAGTAATAATGATAACATGGTTTCATATATATTGGCTCTTGATCCAAACAAACAAACGAAAGACAAAAATCAATATCCGAAATCGTACAAGCAAAGTGGTAATTGTGACATTGCAGTATAATTTGTCAATTTTTTTTAAAAGACAATTCACCATTTATATGCTTTGTCAAGGCACAAACATTAAACGATAACATTACATTGCATATAAAAATACCTCCCAAAAAAGGAACAATTATGTTATGTCATAACTATAGGCTGATAGCATAGCCATTGTCACCAGCCTTTAGCCAAAAACTGTTAATATTGGAGAAGTTGTCAAATACTAATCATAATATATTATTAAACATGCATGTCCCTCATTTAGATCATGAATAGAATTGATTATATCATTCTTAGCTTAGATTGGTGGGTCACATCTTGGCTTAAATTGCATTGGTGTGTCACATTTACACGCCTTTAAGCAATTAACATCTCTTATCAAACTACTATATAAGTAAATTTTCTTCCAGACTTAGTAAAAAAAATATTGTGTTATCTTTGTTTTGGTTTTAAAATAAATATTGATAAAATATCACGTTATTAATTTTACTTAAAATACTAAAAAAAGTAATAAGCGCATTTCAAGCCAGCAAGGAATCATCGAATATAAAAAGATCATGATAATTTTGCCATATGAGTGTAGAAATTCTACACACTTGTCACATGGACTTGTGTATACATTTGGGCCTACAGCAAGAAGAGGACTTTTGACCCAAATATATCATGTGAGTTCACCAGAGAGGTTATACCACTTAAAAGTCGAGCCTTTGACCTGTCACAAGTGTAGAGTTCATAGGCCTGTCATGGCAGCTACCTTTGATCCCAAGCTGAATTTGAATATTTCATACAATATTATCAGGGATTATTTTCCAGAGGGTATTAATAACAGAGCTGAATAAGTTTGTTTTGGCATTTAAAAAAGTGTAAGTTACAGGTCCCTAAATTATAGTCAAAGCAAGTTAAAGTTCAACAAGCTCCCTATTAAATAGATGCTGTAGTCACCTAAAATGTCAACCTCCTGGTAAGTAATATTCAAAGACCTCAATTAAAGATCGGAACTTATATATATGTAATTTGTATATATTGACATTGGCTATACAAAAAATACATAGCGAGGTTAACGTTGTTGAAAATAAGGCATTGGGGCTTAAAATGTCTTCATAAAAATAGCTCACCAGACTTATATCATGTCAATCTCTTTTGCGACACAACTGAGTGCTAAGAAATGACCAATAATTGAAAGTTTATTCATATACCTAGGTCCTTCTCTTCTGCTAGCTGTTGAGAGTAATTCCGACCTCAAACCATGATAGATGTTGCCAAATTCCCTGGTAATATATTTTAACTTTAGCAGATTATAAATAAGAAAACAAAGGCTAAGTAACCTTGATCGATAAATGAACTTCAGAATATTTGCCATTTGATAACATTCTGTTATTTTATGAATGCGCAAGACATGTTATAAACATTGAAGCTGAAAAGTACGATAATGTTAAGAACAAATCTAGCTTTTTCATAACAACATTAAATGTTAAGAAAGGATGTCATAAGTCTGGTGAGCTATTTTTATCAAGACATTACACTTTATGCTTTATTTTTGACTATGTTAACCTGGTTGTGTACCTTTTTAATAGCTCATGTACAAGTTCAATATATTGAAATTACAAATATATATTCCGATTTGTAATAAGGGTCTTTAATTTGAATATGACTTACCAGGGGGTTGAAATTTTTAGAGTGACTATTACATCTTTCAGGGGCCTTGCAATTGTTTAACCTTAAAAAAACCTGAATATGTCTGTATCTTTCTGAATATTGTATAATCATAATTCAGGGCTCTCAGATGACCCCTGGTAATTAGCAATTTCAGAAGTAAAACCACCTGTTCCCATCAAAACACATGTCAAATAGACTTTTCCTTTAATTTCAAACTCTTTGGGTCAAAAATATACTCTCAAGGGTTTATTGAAATTCATAATAAGAAGTGTTCAGGTCTTTTCACCTGGTATTAATGTTAAAATTTGATTCTTCAAAAAGGATGTGACATGAATCTCCCATACATAGTACCTAAAGGTATATATATATTACTGTAGAAAATAAAGAAGACAATTTGCTAAATGTACATACAACTGTAGAGCTGTGTGTATGTGTGTGTGTAAAATATAATATCATGTCAGTTTTATTACCAAAACTTAACAATCATCATGATGATGAAATTCTGCATCATACTTATAAGCTTGAAATCAGCCTATGAGGATTTGATATAAGTACCTAAGGCTATATATAAGTGTATTTGAATCTGATAAAGAGGACCGTTAGGATCTGTATCAGAAACACTATAATTAAGCATCTATAGTTATACATGATGTAACTCTGTTTTCTGAAACAGAGCATGCGCATAACTTGTTATATATATTTATAAGCACCACAAAGAAACTATTTCTGTATATCATCATCCCATATATCTGGACACTAGGGTTTTGAAGAGGTGTGTGGCAAAATTTCATTTGCTTTCCAGGAATTTGTATGTGTGAACAGTGTATACATGATTCAGCCTTTTTTTCTTTATTCGTTTAAAAACATTTTTTTTAATGAAACTATTTATTTTTGAAATTTAACTAAACATAAAAAAGCTTAAAAAAATGAATGACCAATTCTATGTAATGCAGAGAACACAAATATCACAGCAACCATCAACTTTTCTTATAAGTTCTCGAGAAAACGTCAGTAGAATATGTTTTTGAAAGTTGATAGACCATAAATTATCTTCTCATGGCCCTAATAACTGTTGTTATTGATATTATTGATGATTCTCTTACAGTCCTGCTGTTAAACTTATTGATACAAACTATCTTCTTGGTTCCCAATCTAAGGTGATGGTGATAACAAGGTACAACTTAACTATGATCAACATATACAGTATTCATGTGTTAATTAATCCGTCTTAAGTACTCGCCAAACATAAGAGAAATGACAACCTTTGACAAGTGTAGTTATCAATTTTCAGGGTGATTTTAATTATGAAAGATTGTCACTATGATTTTCGAATTGTTAGACATCTACAGGCCTGATAATAATATAAGCAGGTTGGTGATACATCTACAGGTCTGATAATAATATAAGCAGGTTGGCGATACATCTACAGGCCTGATAATAATATAAGCATGTTGGTGATACATCTACAGGCCTGATAAAATAATAATATAAGCAGGTTGGTGATACATCTACAGGCCTGATAATAATATAAGCAGGTTGGCGATACATGCCCTTTAGCATGACATTCAGTGTTATAAATGTCTATACATGTATATGTACATGTTTTACCTTTGAAAAGACATGTATATGTACATGTATTAACCTTTGAAAGGGGGACATTAAATTGCTTTTAGGAAAAATAAGACTTCTTATTACCAATAATGGCCTGGAAAATGTAGTCGAAAGGCAAAATCAGGAAAAAATAATATCATTAAATAAAGTATGAGGTGACTTGTCATACTTCAGTGTTTTAGTATACTAGTCAGTGACATTTCACTATGCTGACTGTACGCGAGTGAAGTCTTGTTGCTGTGACCCGTCATTTGATGTGTCAAACCAGTAATTATATTATAAGCACGCTGTTTCAATTTGATCAGGATTTTGAGTAAAACAGTTGACAAAGAAGGTCATTAGCATTAAATGTGGGCCAATACAATATTTTGCTACTTTTAAAAGAAACAGTCATACAACTCAATTAAATGAAAGCAGACACTGGAGCGAAAAGTTAAAAGCAATACTTTATTAGTATTCTTATTCATTTTCTGCTTTATCTTTATTCATTATTTTCCATATAAATTGGTCAACAATTGCAAATGGCTGTCTGGCAAGGCACAAATAATGAATTGTTTTTATCAGGCCGAGAATGGAATGTACAGCAAGTATATATATCTAGTTTTACGGAGACTGCATAAACCTGGATTTTCCATCTGGATTTGTCATCTCTGTCCTCATACAACACTTTAATATAAAGTTCCAATTCACTGTCTGTGTGGTACCAAGCAGTCATGTTAGTTACTTAATAAAGTCATTCATATTTATTATCTATTTATATACATAACGCCTGTATAGATAACTTACTTTTTGTAGCTACCGATTGATCTGGTGAAATGTTTTCCAAATTTACCATGCATGCATGTATTTATATACATGATTATCGATGGGCTAGTGAGTTTTTCCAAAAAAAAATCCTGTGAGCTAGTATACATACTAGTATCATAAATAATAAAGTAATTTTATTGCAGGTGAGTCAATGACTTCACGTGAAGAAGAGCAGAACTCCAACACATACACCACTGCAGCTGCCACGCTCCTGTCCGCGACCGGCCACACCATGGCAAACGCTGGCCACCTCTTCACCATGGAGGGTGGAGTCTCTGAGAATGTCATCCATGTCATTAATCCTGGCCAGCTGCCCATGGGTTTGTCCAACATGAACGTCGGCACCACCACCGTGGGGTCCCTCCCCAATCTACAGACCATCACCATCTCCCCCGCCAACTTCCCCATTCCTGTCAGCCTCACACCCACACAGGTGAGTACAGGTATAGGCATCTGGGAAATATTATTGATATAATATGACAGGTTGATTTACATTTATTTCTTATCTGTGGTGACAATTTGTCTAATATTTGAAGTAATAATGTTCATTCATAAATGAAAAATATTTGCTGTAACCTTTTAATATAGGTTTCATCTGGTGGAGTGGCCAATGGGACACAACAAATGGTGATGACAACCCAGGACCTTGGAGCCAAGCTGAAGGACGGTCTGCCAACCCAGGTGGTACAGGTGCCAACTGCTAGTATCACAACTATAGACTGGGCAGCCAAACTCAAAGTAAGGCCAGTTGCTAGTATATCACCAATAGATTAAGAAAAATAAACTCAAAGTAAGGCCAGTCAATAGTATGTCAGACCAATAGATTTGAAAAACTTAACTCAAAGTAAGGCCAGTCAATAGTGTCATTCATTCACAACCATAGACAGGGCAGCCAAACTTAAAGTAAGGCCAGTTTACTAGTATCACAACCATAGACAGGGCCGCCAAACTCAAAGTAAGGCCAGTTACTAGTATCACAACCATAGACAGGGCCGCCAAACTCAAAGTAAGGCCAGTGTACTAGTATCGCAGCCATAGACAGGTCCGCCACTCAAAGTAAGGCCAGTTACTAGTATCGCAGTCATAGACAGGGCCACCACTCGAAGTAAGGCCAGTTACTAGTATCACAGCCATAGACGGGGCTGCCAAACTTAAAGTAAGGCCAGTTACTAGTATCACAGCCATAGACAGGGCCGCCAAACTTTAAGTAAGGCCAGTGTACTAGTATCACAGTCATAGACAGGGCAGCCACTCAAAGTAAGGCCAGTGTACTAGTATCGCAGCCATAGACAGGGCCGCCAAACTTAAAGTAAGGCCAGTGTTCTGGTATCACAGCCATAGACAGGGCCGCCACTCAAAGTAAGGCCAGTTACTAGTATCACAACCATAGACAGGGCCGCCACTCAAAGTAAGGCCAGTTTACTGGTATCACAACAGTAGACTGAACTGCTTAACTCCAATATTTGTTCATAGTGTATAAAATGTGTGTAAATTATGTAACCTTGGTTTATTGAGCTTGTAAAGAGTATGAAAATGACTTTTGACTGACAGGAACTACAGCACACCCAGCGTCTAGAACGGCTACGAGAGGAACAGCTCCAGATGAGAGAGAAAATGGTCAACAAAGTACCATTTGAGCAGAAGACACAGTTTGAACCATGTGTTGTCTGTGGAGATAAAGCGTCAGGTTGTTACATTACTGCAATACTTCATACAGAACAGGTTGTGGTTTAGGCTGAATCATTTCCATGTTTTTTTCTGATGTTACCCTATTTTATCAATTTAAAAAAACAGACTGAACATGGAGATATTCATGGTATATATAGTATTAAGCTTTAAGTTGGTCCTTTTCTGTTGTAAATATTATGATATCTGAAGTTCTTTCTGAATATTTGAAGAATCTTATTGGTTACATGTGTAAAAAGAACTTTTCATAATCCATACTTACCAACCTGAAGAAAATGTTTAGAAAAAATGATTATTCGAAGGTTTTGTCAGCAACTGTTGCTTGAATGATCTAGTGAAGACTGATTATAATGTTGCTATGATTATAATGATTTGTTGCTATGATTATAACGATTTGTTGCTATGATTATAACGATTTGTTGCTATGATTATAACGATTTGTTGCTATGATTGTAACGATTTGTTGCTATGATTATAACGATTTGTTGCTATGATTATAACGATTTGTTGCTATGATTTGTAGGCAGACACTACGGCGTGATCAGCTGTGAGGGCTGCAAGGGCTTCTTTAAGAGGAGTATACGCAAGCAGTTGGGGTACGCATGCAGAGGAAACAAGGATTGTCCGGTGAACAAGCCCCATCGTAACCGATGTCAGTACTGTCGACTACAGAAGTGTCTAGCTGTGGGAATGAGATCTGAATGTAAGCAGTCCCTGTCAGAGGCAGGAACATCCGGTAGGCATTTACCTTTCATTCTGCACTGTTGCTCTTAGAAATGGTGAAAGTTTCGTTGCATTTAAAATCATATGCAATGAAACTTATATGCTTTATAAGCATCACTATCATGCTTTTAAATTGTTTTCTCCATCAAATCAAAATCTTCATTAACACCAATTTTAGTTCAATGTTATCTAAGTGCAACAGCAGTGGAAGGGTACATGCTACCATCTGTGAATCTGTAGTCCTGACATTAGTTTTCTTTAAAACATCTTTCATAAGAATTTGGTTTTTATTGCTACAGGTATATATATATATAACAAACTACTAGGTTTGACATTTTTTGAGAAGTTGATGTAAAATTGTATGCATATAAATATGTACTGTAATGTATACATGTATATATAAATATGAAAAAAATCATAAAATGTACTATGAACTTTTAATATTGAAAAATTGTTCTTCCTGCACATGTCATCTTATTCCTCAAAATGTAACCTTTGTGAATTTGTTGCCCCACTGATAGGGAGTAATTAGATAGTTACCTGACTCTGTGCTACTTCAGAAAATCAAGTTTGACAGTTTTACTGATAAAGACCTGTAGAAGAACAATCGTAGGGAGGAAGGAAACAAATATGACACCCTGGTGTTGGCATCAGTGCAAGTACATTGTACTGATATTAATTTTATGTAATAACTTCATTATTTACACAAGGATGTTGACAATTTACATGGAGGGTCCCTAGAAATCTAACAGTGATTGTGTTTCAAAATTTCCAGGTTTAGGTGTTTGTGCAGGTGACAGAATTCACACTAAATATTATATAACATTTATAATCCTACAAAACCAAAATTTCCAGGTTTAGGTGTTGGTACGGGTGACAGAATTCACACTTACAGAATTCACACTTAATATTATATAACATTTATAATCCTACAAAACCAAAATGTCCAGGTTAAGGTGTTGTTACAGCTGACAGAATTCACACTTAATGTTATATAACATTTATAAACCTACAACAATGGTGACATTTGGTACAGATACTCCTGTTATATCAGATGCTGGGGTAGTAAAAGCAAGTTTGATTTTTTTTCCTACCTGTTTTCTTCAAAAAGACAAGCTATTTTGTTCTTCAAAAGCTCCTGTTCATTGACATTGCCAAATATGTTTGGAGTTGACCCATTAATGGGTTGGTCAGGACTCAATAGTGAAAGACATCAGCTGTTTCATAGGTTAGAACACCACCGAACTGGTGTTTCAAGGTACGATAAACTAAATGTTGAGAAACGAGTCAGCACTATCGGGAGTAATTTGTGATGTCAGATGGTGCGCTTAGTACATAAAACAAATTGCTGGATATTACAATAATGAAAATGGAAAACAAACAAGCGTTAATGCTTCTCCAAGAATTTGTTGAGAGTATACTTTCCCAACTGTATCATTAGCATTGTTCATTCCACAGCTGTACAACAGGAGCGTAAACCTCCGGAGAAGGAGAAGGTCCCCACCACTGTAGCCACCTCCACACAAAGGATCTACATCAGGAAGGACCTCAACAGTCCATCCGCCGCAATCCCCACCTTCACAACCAAAGTGAGTTTATACTGATTATGTATAAATACTGTCGTGCCGAATAATGTATAAATATATTGTCACGCTGAAAATAGGTATCTGTGTCCAGAATGTGCAGTCTGAGAATTTTAAATAAAACTTTCAATTTTTATCTGAACTCAATTGACCTGAACACGACAACCCTTCTTGTCTGCATAAAGCTTGTGACTAAACCTGTCCTGAAAAGGTGTGAATGTACAATGTATATGAATATTTAATGTGAATCTCTTCTGTAGATATGAAAGATGAATATACAATGTAGTGTCAATAAAAAAAGTGCAACTGAAACTTATTCAAATATGAATTTAAAGCAAGTCATGCAGCTGATAGACTATGATTACAGCAAGGATTTAAGACAGAAAATTAATTTCAGTCATTATTAATATGTAAGATTAACTTTTATCAAGCATCCTGAAATTGGATCTCATGTCTCATATATTCTGTCACTTACAATTGTCAAATTTTGTATGCCTATACCTCTAAGGGGTCTGATGTACTGACTATATACAGAGTTAAGGCCCTTTGTTCATTTCAATACTACATTCAGGCGCTGGCTCTTTCATCCCTATGCAACTTAAGTAAGCTCTTCCATGGATTGATCTGGATGAGTCCATTATGGTCTACAGTGGTGAAAAGGTTAAGGACTATGAATTGCTCACATTAGTTAGCCTTGTTGTATCTACATGTACCTGTGTATGTTTATATTAAATGTGTCATATCAAATAAATAATTTTTTAAATAGGAACAGTCATTTCCTATGTCCTCACAGATCTCGGAAGAGATGACGCCCCGAGCGGCATCTAATCTTCTGGCCAACTTACAGGAGCGTATCGTCCAAACAGACCAAGGGTCTTTAGTGCTGAGTGCAAACTCCCCACAGTCAACAGCCAATACAGGTATGTGGACCTTCATTAAATGTTAAAAGTTCATTATTCCTCCACTTAATGAAGGTGGTAAAAGATGTCTACCAAAGAATTTCTACAAATATCATACCAAACATATCCTTAATGTGCCTTTTCAAATTATGAAATATTTATCGTCATTGAAAGATATTGTGACTTTGGACATTTTTGTAGTTATTCGTAGGTCACATTTTCCTTGTTTGGGGAGTGTTTTGATGTCTAAAAAAATCTACATTGTCATGTGTAAACAGTTTTGGAATTTTTTTTTGGTAGTTTAAAACTGTTCAATTAAATTGCTCCAGACATTAATAAAATACCCTGTGATATAATTATATAAAGCTTTTTCTGTTAGAAATATTTCATTGTTCAGAAGCTTTGTGTTATAATGGAAACAAATTTGGATTACACACTTTAATCATGTTCAGATCATAACCAAGTATTTCAATTTCTGTTATCCCTTTTATGACCTTGTATACATTTGGGGAGGAGGGGGTTACATATACCACCAACTCAATGTTGCTTAAACCACAAATGTTTTTTTATCAAAAAGATTTGAGATTTTTCATCCTAGATACTTTGGCGTTTTCACCTTGTTAGACATACACAAGTTTGCTGTTCTGGTATTTGAGAATTACAAAGTACTCAAGAACGACCAAAAAAAGTGTTATATGCCTAGAGACATTGATTGTTTTTGACTAAAAAAATAGTTTTTGCAATCTACTGTATAGCTTGGTTTAATTTCTAACTACCCGAGCTGTTTTGTTTTGTACAGATCTGAGTACCCGAGCTGTTTTGTTTTGTACAGATCTGAGTACCCTAGCCAGTGTTGTGACTACCCTTGCCAACATGGGCAAAAAGAACCAAGATGAGGTGGATCTTCAGATTCCCCATCCCTTTGAGACCACCACTGTCACAACGTCGTCTGTAGCCAAGGCATTTGATACATTGGCCAAAGCTGTCCAGACCCAGCAATCTCTCCATTCTAACCAGGTTAGTAACTGCTGCAGCCGAAGATGCAAATAATCTCAAAAAGTTGCCATGGAGATAAAAGAAAGATATTTGATGGAATTATTAATAAATCTGATAAATAAGGTTGATTTTTATGCCACCGCCATAAAATGGGGGGGGGGGATATAGTGTTGCCCATATCTGTCGCGTCCCTTCCCAATTCAATGTAAACACTTAGCAACTTCATTCTTTCACAGTTTTTCGTCAAACTCAATACAAAGGGGGCGTTCATTTCTTGCAGACATTTTCTAGTTTCAAAGGAATTATCAGCTGTTCTTGTATGTTCAGTATTCAAATTCTCCACCATCATTCAAAAATGAGTGTTATTTACTATGTCTGATAAAGACTTGTATTGCATTTATTTGTTAAGACAGGGTTTGTAAAGGCCTTGGAAAGGGCTGGCCTTGAAAAGTCCTTAAATTGATGAAATGGCCCTTATATGTATAATAGCCCTTAAATTTAACAAGAATGCTCTCATAAAAATGAATTCAGAAAATATAAGAAATGAAAGATTTGTTACAGTTAATTTCTAGATTTTCTGACTACCGACCAGAGTTTGATTTTAGGGTTGTTGGGCGTTTATTTTGTAAGTTTAAAGGCATCCAGGCTACTCATCGAGATCTCAATTTTTCAGAATTCGAAACTAGCAGGAGATTTCGGGCCTTGATTTTACATGAAAAAAACCCTAAAAAGTCTTGAATTTTATAGCAAAATCCTGTATAAATATCTGTAAAATTGGTCATCATTGTCTGGGATAAATGATGAATTTGTTTCCAGAAAAGAGGAACTAAATAACAATTGTACATGTGAGTGAAGGGCAATCAAATTTGTTTCAAATAAGTTTCAATTGACGAAGTTTAAATGTCAAAGGGACCAGATATGTTGAGAATTTTCTGAACCTGAATCTACAGAATTATGCGGATTGGAGTGAAGCTATTTGTCCTGAAAGTTACTGGGATAGAGGGCTATTGTATGGGATAAAATGGAGGGTTTTTACCAACTTTCAAGGTCACAGAAGAATAATGTTTTGAAAAGTTTAGACAACATCTATAAACCTATGATACTCAGGGTAGTGATATTAGACTTGTAGGCTGTAGCTTGCCTGGCGAGAAGACTTATCAAGTTTGTGCATTTGAATGACCCTGACATACTCAAAAGGCATGTTTGTGTAGTGATATTGTTATGTAAATATAATTTTTAGCAGTTACGGTTTTTTTCATGCATGTGTTTGGACACTTAACAAAACCTTTTATGAGTGCTGGATCTTCAACCATTCAAGAGTTGCAGTTACCAAAAAAAGTGATAATTTTGAGTTACGGAAGTTGTTTATTCTCTGTACATTTAGGATGTAAATCGAAAGGAATTTGTTCATTCTGTTTAATTCAGGATGGGAATCAGACAATTTTTCGGACCCAAATGGTCTAGATTAATCTGTGCATGATATATCAAAATAATTATTATATGTGTTGTGATATATTGCTATTTTTGTATGTGTATATATATATAAACCAGTTATGTTGCTATATGTATACATTTGTAATTGTTGTTGATGTTGTAATGTGTACAGTCGAGCCTTAGGAATTATAATTTTATTTTTTTTTAAATTCGTTGTTTTAAACGAAACGTCAAAGTTATGAATTTTTGAATAAATGAAGCATGACTACTTAAGCAGATCTAAAACATTAATTTTTTTCTTTGATATTTCACTGGAACATATATAGCATGCAGTTTATAAATTGATAAACAGAACACATGTTTTTCACAGAGAATTCTAAAGTCATGTTTCACATTCATGTCTGAAGATGGACAAGAAATTTTCCTGTATTTGAAAACTTGACAACATTTCTAGACTGTATATCATTTTAAGTAGATAAACTAGTCATCATTATTTCCAGTAGATAATCCAGCCACAGTTATTCCCAGTAGATAATCCAGCCACAGTTATTCCCAGTAGATAATCCAGCCACAGTTATTCCCAGTAGATAATCCAGCCACA
>JAUMHH010189539.1:18651-30218 GCA_032359455.1 Chlamys rubida
GTTATTCCCAGTAGATAATCCAGTCACCTTCATTTCCAGTAAATAATCTAGCAACCTTCGTTTGCAGTAATTACCCAGTAATCTTGACACTTTTATTGCCAGTAGATAATCTATTCACCTTCCTTCTCAGTACATAATCTAGCCAATTTCGTTCCCATTAGATGATAAAGCCACCTTTGTTGATAGTAGATAATCTTTTCACCTGGATTTTGAGATAGTAGGATTGCTGAGAAAATTTTGTATTAAAAAAAAGTGTCAATCTCTCCCTTTAAACTCTAGCTGTATAGTGATACAACTGGGAAAGTAGTGGCTGGATTAAGGGGATCTGGAAAGGCTCCACTGTACTGGTCTACCTGGTAATTTATTTTTTGTGAAGTGATGTGGTTATATTAGCATCATAGCTTTACTAACACACAAAGGCTGAACTAGGTGTCATTTCTTTGCTTTCTTTTCTTGTTTTATGAATAATTCTTTTATCATTATACTTTTTCAGATGGATAACTCAGGTTTGTTACATTCATTTCAGATGGATAATTCTGCTATGTGTGACAGCAATATGGACCAATCAGGTCTCAGCATGGACACCTCTGCCTCTGCCGATTACAATCGGGACCCAGTTGTGTTAGATATTGATGGTGAGTCATGATCAACCGTCTGCAGTCACATGTATTTATGTACTGAAAAAAAAGTTTTTCAAGACATGTTAATCGGGACGTTTTCTCTGGTAACCAATAAGTCTGTATTACTGTAACTTGGCATCCTAGGGCAGAAAGAAGGATACATATCGATATTGAAAATATTACTTACAGAGATGAAAATGTCCAGCCTTTTGACTCTCTATTCTTATATTTACAAAGAACTAGAGGAGTTAAGGGTAATTTCCGGCCTCATCGAGGCTTTAGAATTAGTTGTTTTATTCCTAATCTGGAATAACTGGTTTAGGAGATATGTCATTACAACGAGAGACATAAAACCACATTTTCACAATAAAAAGTGTGAATATCATCTGTTGTGCGCTATTTATGTTGAAATTGGCCATTTTGAAGCATATAAACGAAACACTCTTCAAGTTTTGAAACCTCCGCATGCAGCAAACAAATAAATATTTGATATGCTTAAACATTGTCATATCAGTGTTCATTCTAAGGAAGGATATTTTTGTTTGTCACATGCGGAGGCTTTCATTTCTGCATGCCAAAAACACCACATTTTGGCTATTTCTGCATAGCAACGCAGTATCGTTGCTAAGGTAGGGCATCTACGCATGTGCATTGAAAAAAATCTAAATCAAGAAAGATAGCCCCAATTAACCAATATGATATTTATAACAGAAACTGGCAGAAAAATTCAAGTTGAAATTTTTACTTTTTATGAGGCCAAAAATTACCCATAATGCCCCAAGTCCTTTATAACATGTTCAGTGATACTGGCCCTTCCTATATGATACTGGCCATTACTATATATTATACCATGTCACTGATGCAGGCCCTATACCCATGACTTCACTTTATCAAATTCATTCTTTAGCATTCTCCTATGAACAGGTCCAATTCTGACTGGCCAGAACTACCAGTTCATGCTGACCACTCCATCTCCCATGCCAGCATACCTTAACGTCCACTACATCTGTGAGAGTGCGTCCAGACTTCTCTTTCTGTCCATGCACTGGACTCGCTCCATTCCAGCCTTCCAGATACTCAGGTGAGGGTTCACACCAAATTAATACGAAGAAAACACAAAAGATAATAGAGTCATGATTGTTGTTAAAAGTAAAAAGTAAAAAAGTAAAAAATTAGAATTTTTTTAATTTCTATCACATACATTTAATAGACATAGGTCCCATTATTTTTAGAAAGAATCAATGTATTATGGTGGAATATATAATGAAATCGAGAAAATGTTGGAAAAAAATAATTAACGAAGGCTGCTTGTGTCCTGAGCTGTTATTTTTTCCAAATTATTATCCCTTTGTTTACCACTGCATATAGGAAGGTTCATATGTATGTTCTGGAGATTGTATAGGTGATCTGCTTGTTATGGCCCATAATTCTTACAGCTCATTTATAGTGCCATATCACTTGATTGCTACAGCGCAGAAGCATACCATCATATAACTAGCCCAGACCATTATATTATCAGTATGTATTATACTTCACTCCAGACAGGTCGAGTAAATCAACAAGGGCCTTGTTTGAGGACACAACTGCATCTGCCATCTGCAGGATTGGAATTTATGACAATGTGGTCTTTTATAGGCAGACTAGATAATAACTGTGCTTTGCAGGCCTTTGAGATGGATTTTCCCTATTCTACATACATACACATGAAACACTCATCTCCTGTCTTTGCTCTGTAATATGTTCTATATCTTAATAGCTAACAATAGGTGCTTTGATGTATGTATTTAATATTCCTGTTCTGTGTTTCAGCCAAGACATACAGACGGTACTTGTGAAGTCGTGCTGGAGTGAACTGTTTACCCTGGGTCTGGCCCAGTGTGCCAACAACATGTCTCTATCTACCATTCTCATGGCTATACTCAACCACTTACAGACTGCACTGCAACAGGGTACGTCAAACAATGAGTTGTCTCCCTTTTTACATAATTTGGCAATATACAAAACACGGGATGCTTTCAAGTCATTCTTGGCAAAGACCTCTAGGCCTGAACAGTCAACTGACTCATTAAATGTTACAAATAATGTAATAATAATAATAACAATGATAATAATTTGAGTTTCTTATATACCGCTTTATCACAACCTAGTTCGTAGGTCGTCTCAAAGCGGTTCACAAATTATTATCTGTAGTTATAGGGCCTTTGCAACCAGCCAATATCTTTCTCAACTCCCTAGGGAGCATACAGCCGGTGCTGCCATTTAGGCACTCACAGCTATCATTCAACAAGTCAAGCACTGCCCAACCACGTACTCATTTACAGCTGAGTAGATTGGAACAAGCAGAGTCAAGTTTCTTGTTCAAAGATACAACACAGTGTCGTGACATAACTCGAACCGCAACCCTTCGGTCACGAGTCTGGCGTCCCACCACTAGACTAGACCGTGCCTCTTTACATTAAAATCTGTTTATCTGTATTTGAGGAGTAGGACTAGCTGATGCACTTTTTCTATATAATATTCTACCTCATTGCCAACTGGGAAGCCGCACCCCTTCATGAGTCAGATACAAGTATTTATCAATTATGAACTTTTGTTAAGATTAATACAAGGTTAATTATAAACCTGAAAAAGAGATATTGACCCAGACAAACCTGCGGTCAACATCACCTCTCAGTAACCTATAACCACATATTCATCGAAATATGAAATCCTTAATTGTTATATCATATATCAATGATGCTGTATCTTAAAATTTATCAAGATGGAACATAAGAAAATCAAGAGAAAAACATTGCATTTTTGTACTCACAAACAAGTCTCCTTGCTAATTAATTAACATGAGAATTAAGTCCTTGTGAAAATGTAGTAGCTTACAGTGAACAGAATACTTACAATATATGTTGCTCCGCTGTTCTTCTGAAAGACGTAAGTTCCAGGGGTCAAATCTCCATTTAAGTATATCTTTTTTGTCAATGGCTGGACACGGTCGGTCTTTGTGGGGCCGCAGACATCAATCACGATGACATCATCACCTGACCGTACGGCCACGGCACAGTTGCACGAGGCATGTCCGTTACAACTCCGATAGAACGCGTGCACCTGAATAATTTTAAAGGTGAATGAAATAGATAATACAGCCCAGAGAGCACCTGTATTAAGAGACAACCTCCTTTAACTGACCCCACATTTTCAAGTTCCACAATACTGACTCAGATATGTTACAACCTGGACATGCAGGGCTAGCTCTGGGTCTTGATTCAGTTTCGCCAAATTTTAATTTGTGCACAAACAGATGCACGTGATTGCGTGCGACCATGGACCGGCAATTGCTCTAGATATAGTTATCGTCAAAGTATTTCTACTGTCGACAGTAACTTAAATAAAACTCCCTCATCTGAATTTTCGCCAAGAGCAGTTTCAAATCGCCAATCATGTTTTACTTCCGCCATTGGTGACTGGCAGCGCGAGCCCGGACATGGGCAGTGGAAATATACAGTAAAACATGTCTAAATGATACCCAGTGGGACACAACATACATATCAAGGTCGTACTGAACAGGATGTCAGAACACACAGGTCTTATTTGTTAGTTTTCTTTAAAAACAGGAGTACAACATACATTTGATTAGACAAGACATCCAAATATTTGGGGGTCAGATTAGACAGGTTTTATAGAAGAGGTTGTAGTTTGTGGAAAAGGCAGAGGAAGAAAAAAGAGGTAGCTGAGTGGAAAGTAAAAAGGACAGGAGACAAGTAAATAGAGGCAGAGTAAGATGAGATAATAAAGTGAAGAGGAAAAAGAGGAAGTAAAAGGGAGGGAGAGACAGAAAGGGGCTAAGCTAAAGGAGGGAGAAACAGGAAAGGGCCGAGATAAGGAATGGAGAGACAGAAAAGGGCTGAGCTAAGGGAGGGAGAGACAGAAAGGGGCTGAGCTAAGGGAGGGAGAGACTGGAAAGGGCAGAGCTAAGGGAGGGAAAGACAGGAAGGGGCTGAGCTAAGGGAGGAAGAGACAGGAAGGGCTGAGTTAAGGGAGGAGGAAACAGGAAAGGGCTGAGCTAAGGGAGGGAGAAACAGGAAGGGGCTTAGCTAAGGGAAGGAGAGACAGGACAGGGCTGAGCTAAGGGAGGAAGAAACAGGAAGGGGCTAAGCTAAGGGAGGAAGAAACAGGAAAGGGCTGAGCTAAGGGATGGAGAGACAGGAAGGGGCTGAGCTAAGGGAGGGAGAGACAGGAAAGGGCTGAGCTAAGGGAGGGAGAGACAGGAAGGGGCTGAGCTAAGGGAAGGAGAGACAGGAAAGGGCTGAGCTAAGGGAGGAAGAAACAGGAAAGGGCTGATCTAAGGGAGGAAGAAACAGGAAAGGGCTGAGCTAAGGGAGGAAGAAACAGGAAAGGGCTGAGCTAAGGGAGGAAGAAACAGGAAAGGGCTGAGCTAAGGGAGGGAGAAACAGGAAGGGGCTGAGCTAAGGGAGGGATAGACTGGAAGGGGCAGAGCTAAGGGAGGAAGAAACAGGAAAGGGCTGAGCTAAGGGAAGGAGTAAAGAAACAGAAACAGAAATAGTTGAAGATGAATTTAAGATTGATTATCATGAGTTTAGGTCCAAAGTGGAGGTCATGGAGTACAGAATGAAGAGATGGAAGGGAACTACTAAAATTCAATGTTCCTTACTGCATAGGGTAGCCGCTTGTGTCTGTACAGTGTAAATTCTCCTTCATAGAAGTTGTTATATTTTCTGAAAGAAAAATAAATCATTAACTGTTATTTGAAAATAATTGCATTTTTTACAACAAAAACCTATTTTTCCAATTTGCTTTTACAACAGGTTGTTAATACACAAAAAAGTAAACCAAATGTTAAAGTTGGGTAATTTGAGTGTAAACTAGTATATAAGGATAAAGTTATCACCAGGGGTGTACAATTTCACGTTTTAATGTTTAGCCCAAAGGCGAATTTCGGAATAGAGGTATCACAATATATGCTGATTCAGCCTAACTTTCAGAGAAAAACTCACTTTGATTGGTCAGTCTCTGCACTTACAACCAATCAGCAATAAGGTAATGATTTTCAAGAAAGGTATGGCAGACGGTCTTTTACCAATGCTTTGGGCATATTTAAAATCATAAGTGTGAACATCATTTTAGTTCCTTGTATCAATACTGTTAATATAAACCAGCAAAACGGAAATGAAATGAAAGACAGGAATTATTCGACACATAACTTTAGGCAAGTGGACTAATATTGGTGATCTAAAACCTTATTAAAATAACGTAGAAACCCTGGATCTTCATTTTATTTGTAGTGTATACAAAGTTATCCAATCATGGCACTTATATATCTCGATGCATATTAATTTTTCCCAATATAGAGTAGTCTAACTTACATGCCATCAAACGTAGTCATGTGAGGATCATTTATAGATTTACAAATGGCTGATTTGTCGCGGTCTTCTACAGTAAGTTTTATACGATCTGTGAGGTAACGGACAGGTAAGCTTGAAGCACTTTCCACTCTAATTTCCACCTGAATGGTCTTTTTCTGGTCACCGTCATTGATTCCATCAATTTTAGCAAGGATGGGGATGTTGATATCTTGTTGCCAGGTAACAGTACTGGTAGCCATGGCACCACAAATGGTCATGTGACCAGTTGAATTATCTAATGCTGTGGGAAAGACTGCCTGGGCTATCTGTGTGCCGCCTGGACATCTTTTTTCCTTGTGGGGCCGCAGCGATGTCCAGACAGACACGTTACAGTTGCCTGGTCGGTCTGCAACTTTGCATAACAGTCGAGGAGGCACCATGCTTCTGAATGTAAGATTTTTTGAGCTGCCTCCTTCAGAAATACTCAATTCTTCCGTGACAGTCTACAAAAAAAAAAAGACAAAATTTTATATTAAAAGAATAAAGCCAGTTTATGAACAAGAGGCCTAATGGGCCTGAATTTTCCGCCCGTTATTCAATGCCTTATGAACACTTCTCACATCTTTTGCATTCAAACTCATTGCTCTAAATTTTATGGATTTAAAGACATTTAGAAGTTGTTTCACACATTTACCCCGGTTGCAACATAAAGTGGGTCAAGGTAAGATATTCAGATAAACTTGATAGCCTTTCCCTGCAACAAGATACAGGACAAATCTTATCACTCTAGCCCTCATGTATCTGGAAGTCAATTAAACATTTTAACATATTTGACTCCTGTGACCTTGAAAGTGAGTCAATGTCATTCATTTGAATAAAGTTGATAGCTTTTCATCCCAGCACTACAGGCCAAATATCATGACCCGATACGTCTTTATTACTCCAATAAATTGTTTAAGTTGTTACAAATTTGGCCCAGGTGACGTTGAATGTGGAATCAACTTTTGTTCATCTCTTAGCAAATTTAAAAATCATTTTAAACTTAAAGCTTGAATTCTGTTGAACAGCCATATTAAGTTAAGCCATATTCTATTGGCAATGTCATGTGACATTGAAGGCTAAAAATACTTTGTGACAACTGGACAAATAACTGAAAGTTTACCCTTCCGACACACAAACTTTGTTATACTGCCACCATCTGTCCAGGGTAATAATGGCATTATAAAGGGATTTGGCAATAAACTGAGGGAAATATGTAAAGGAATTCTTCAGAAAACGAGAAAAAAAACATCGAAATACGTAACGTTTGCAGTAAACGAGGGGCAGTATATGGAGGGGCAGTATATGGAGGTTTTACTGAACATAAACGAGGGGCAGTATATGGAGGTTTTACTGTACATAAACGAGGGGCAGTATATGGAGGTTTTACTGTACATAAACGAGGGGCAGTATATGGAGGTTTTACTGAAATACAAATGTTATCAATATAATTGTATAACATATAATAAATACACCTGTATTACAAATATTATAACTCACCTGAATAGCGTTATAGATAATATTGCTGGCACTGGGATCTCCTTTCGTGATGGCACAGTTGCTCGAAAAACAGGCAGACACTTTACAGTATAGCTGTAACGAAAGCAAAACAGGCAGACACTTTACAGTATAGCTGTAACGAAAGCAATATCAAATGAAATTAAATGTAAATTACCGAACCTGAAAATATTCTTGTTTTAACTCATCCTGATAGTTTTCTAATCAATCAATACATTTTCTTACAATCTTGATATCTATGAAACCATTATCATATAATAATAAGACTAATTATTTTAGCATTTGGAATATGATTCATCAGTTTGCAATGAATATTATATTATTATAAAGGCTAAGTTTGTTTTAAACGCAAACAGGAATTGAAAAATTATTTTTGCGAGCTTTCAAAACACGTCTGTTTCCTTTGTCAAGCAAAGAATGCCAATGACCAGTGTCTCGACTCTAAACCACTGAAAACAACTCACTAAGCCTCAGTGGGCCGAATCAGTAAAGTCAGCTGTCAAAAATCATGGAGACATTTCGCCCAATTGCACTCTAATACTGCAGGCAGTCAGGGGGACAGGTAACCTGTTTACTCATTCTGCCCATCAACCATTTTAGCATTTCACTGTTAAAGTGCATTTCACTGTTAAAGTCCCTAACATTTATCAATCAATTTCCACATTTAAGATCTCCAATTCTTGTCTGTATCCTTGACCTTTCAAATTTAACTTTGTGCCATACAGAAGCCCTTCAGACTTGCTGCGATCATTTAAAACACACTTGTGTGTTACAAGAAGAATTTCAATACATGTCACTTGTGACCTTGACCTCTACAACATATTCTACACGATACAAATGCTCTCCTGATGAACCACTACAATGTTTACTAACACAAAGCACTGTGCCAAAAGGAGGCTCTCTTACCTGTATGTTCCCTGTGACCTTGACCTTGACCTCTTCATCCGAGTCAAACAAGCAGACTCCATGTTAACCTGTGACCTTCATCATTGTAAACTAACTCTTGTGTCATATGGAAACTATACATACTACCTTGTAGCCTTGACCTTATATTACTCACTTCTGCACCGTGTGCAGTCTTTCAATAATCGTCTGAGACCTTTTATTACTTACCCTTTGCCATATGGACACTCTCCATACTTGTTTGTGACCTTGACCTGATGTAACTCACCCCTGTGCCATAGGAAGGCTCTCCATACATATCCTCCGAAAGTGTTGTATTGTAGTCATCTCTTGTGAGGCTCTGATTGGCCAGTTTCATATCTCCGAGATACCACTCCACCTCATACTTGACGTCTGCCCGTAACTGTTGGAAATGACAGGTAAACATTGCCTTACCCGAGTCCTCGTCCATATCAACAGTAAGAGTTGGAGCAACAGAGAAATTCGGCAAACCTGCAAGTGTCAGATCAAAAATTATATTACTCGACCGACTTTCAGAAACATTATTCAATAAAAAACTTCACTGTAATATTTGTATACACTGCTTCTCTCCTTAAACCTTTCACCCCTATGTAACTTCAGTAGACTCTACCATGCTATGATGTGGATGAGTCCATTATTGTCTTCAGTGGTTAAAGGGTTAAAGCACTGCCAGACAAACAGAAACAATCAATGCATCATATACAATTCTAATCCTCTTGCATGTGGCAACATTTGGAATCGAACCAGAAGGAAAAATTCAAATGATATATGGAAAGTTGCTGTGGCAACTTCATTCATTGATGGATAAAAGTTTCTCATTTCGAAGTTTGCAGTCCAATTTTGTAAAAACAAAAACGTACACAAATTTCGTTATGTGACCACATCCATTAAGAGACCACCTTTAAAACAGAGACCACTTTTAATTTCCCAATTGTAGTGATTTCATTGTCACTTGAACCTGTATTAAGAGACCACCTGCATTAAGAGATAACATGTATAAAGAGACCACCTGCATTAAGAGACCACTATGAATACAGAATTCATGCAGCTTGAGCATGAGAAAGGTTCCAGGAATACGGGCTCCGATGTTTGAATATTTCTATAGCTATACTCACAATGGTACTCAGAATTCATTGTACTCACCTATGACAAAGCCCAGGTAGATTAAAACCTCCCTGGAAGCCAGAAGGACATTCCAGTACTCCAACTCCATTTCTGTGTATGTTCCAGTTGAGTGTGGTGCTCCGACATAAAGATTACATTCCACGGGATTGGGAACATCCCTATACAGGAAATCTGTGGTACTGGCCCTTTTCTCATAATCCACGTACATGTGAAGTCCAAATTGCTTGCTCCAAGACACATCGATATTGTAGAGAGTGTTGACGCTGACGATCGCGGTTGAAACGGTCCATTCCTTTCTGTGGGTACTTACAGTGAAGTACACACGCTCATTACGATAAAACATGGCATAGCCAGTAGAATCTGCCCGATCGCCACAGTTTGTGTAGATATACATGTTGTCCTTCAGAGATCTAAACCGCAGGGATAAACTGATCGTGATTCCTAGTGTACACTGATCTGGGTGTATTAAACACTCACCAACAGAAGGGAGAATGTTGAAATACTGGTCTATTCCGTTGAATTCTATTGCATTCCTGCCATTCTCATTTTGATTTAAAACCAAGCCTCCCTCCAAAGGAATTATCGCTGCATCTGTTATTAAATTTGTTTGTTCTATGTTTAGGAAGATAAGGTTGTACCAGTAAATCTCTGTAACTGGAAACAAAAAGAAAACGGTGAAAACAGGCTTATCTTTCAGTTATAGATATCCACAGAGAAGAAGTAACACACTTTTAAATGTTGTTGTAGAAACCAATCTTACTAATATTGTAACAGGAGAAAAAATGCACGGCCAGACCAGGGTTCGAACCAGGGACCCTCCGAGCGCAAATGTGGATGGCCGGCAGGAAAAACAGACAGTCAGACACCTGTGACTAATAATACTGTTTGATGCACGGCCTTAATGAGATACTTCACTTAACTCATACTTCTACAGAAAAAAGATCATCACTAGAAAATGTGTTGAAAGTAAAAACACAAATATTTCAGCTGAAAACAAGAACTACATGTCCTGGTGACTAAAGGATAAGGAGCCTGCCTGTAGACAGTGTCTCGAGGCTAGGATACTTACGACTGATCACCATCCAATCAGAAGTTGACACATCGACTCTGCATCCTGTCGAGGGATCCCTTGGGTTTACGTCCCAGTTTTCATAGCACACGCCGTCAATTACACACACATCCGTCTGAAGAGAAATAAAAACAAGCCACTCTTAATCAAATCAATGAAGGATATTTACCGACTGACCATTAACTCATTCACCCCTGAAGACACATTTGAACACTTCCAATTCAAAGGTTGGAATAGTTCATTATACAATTTCAGGGGTGAATGAGTTAAAATACCTCATCATATACATTTTATTTCAGCGAGTGTTTAACTTATCATAAATATACCATAATATAAGTATTGCATTTCAAAACACTATCACATAATTTTTGGTCATATAATATGTTTTTTTCTATTCATAGTACATTTTCACTAACTATCACATCCCTTAATGTAACTTTTAGGTTATTATCATGTTTTCTTGATGCACCGTTTTTCTTGATGTAAGATCACTAGTTTTGATGTGGATTTCAATTAATATCACTTTATTTTGGGTACTGTCACAAAAATATCATACGATTGTAAGGCACTGCCGGAATTCAGCAAGTGTTTTTTAGCGGCATATTTCAATGAAATAAACAACTATATATATAAAAGACGATTATTTCACTGTTTATACAGAAAAAAGCCTTGGCAGTCATAAATATCTTAAAATTGCATAATATTCATTGTAAAACCATATCACTTGGACATTTAAATATGGTCACTTCCGGGTTTTGACAGCTGAATTTCAGAAAAAACATGCTATCTCTTTATGTCATGTTCTGGTTAATATCATGTTTTTCACTGACAAAATGAGAAGTGATATTAACCCTTAGGCTGCTACGCAACGCATATGCGCTATTGACAAGTCGGGTCACCACTGCTAAGCGCTGCATA
>JAUMHH010189540.1:0-14247 GCA_032359455.1 Chlamys rubida
CGTATTAGGTATTTAGTGACAGTCATGCATTATCTAAGATCACTATGGACAGATATGCTTTGTCTCAGGTCAATAGTGAGAGATATGCTTTATCTTAGGTCACAATTGACAGATATGCTTTGTCTTAGGTCAATAGTTAAAGAAATACTGTGTCTTAGTCACTAGTGACAGACATGCTTTGTTCTTTATTCCTTTGATCACTAGTGACAGGCAAGCTTTGTATTAGGTCACTAGTGCGAGACCTGCTTTATCTAAGGTCACTAGTGACATATATGCTTTGTCTAAGATGACTAGTGGAAGAAATGCTATTTCTTAGTCACTAGTGACAGACAGGATTTGTCCTATATCACAAGTGACAGACATGCTTGGTTTTGTATGTCTTTGGCTACTAATGACAGACAAGCTTTGTTCTCTTCTGTCTTGGGTCAATAGCCAACGAAATGCTGTTGCTAAGTCACTATTGACAAACATTCGTTGTGTTATGTCACTTGTGAATGACATGCTTTTTCTCCATGTGTTAGGTCACTTGTGACAGGCATCATTTGTTCTCTATATTTTAGGTCACTATTGAGTTCCAGTCATTGTCTTAGGTCACTAAAGACAGACAGGCCTTGTCTTAGTCACTAGTGACAGACATGCTTTGTCTTCAGTCATTAATGACAGACAAGCTTTGTCCTATGTCTTAGGCCACTAGTTACAGCAAAGATGTTTCTTAGTCACTAGTGACAGACATGCTTTATTCTCTATGCCTTTGGTCATTACAATGTAGCAACAGATATGCTTTTTCTTAGGTCACAAGTGTCAGACATGCTTTGTCTAAGGTCCCCAATGACATACATGCTTTGTCGTCTGTGTCTTATGTCAATGGTGACAGACATGCTTTCTTCTTTATGTTTATGGTTATTTATGACAGACATGCTTTCTTCTCTAAGTCTTAGGTATACAGTGACAGTCATACACTATATAAGGTCACTTGTGACACATATGCTTTGTCTTAGGTCAATAATGACATACATGCTTTGTCTAAGGTCACTAGTGAAAGATATACTATGTCTTAGGTCACTTGTGACAGGCATCAGTTGTTCTCTTTAATTTAGGTAACTAATAGCAGACATGCTTTTTCTTCGTAACTAGTGACTGTCATGCTTTGTCCTTTGTCTTAGGTCACTTATGACAAACTTGCTTTGTTCTCTTCTCTCTTATGTCATGAAGGAATTGCTGTTTCTTAGTCACTAGTGACTGACTTTTGTTCTTATGTCCTAATAGAAAGACATGCTTTGTTCTCTATGTCTTCGGTCAATAGTGATATACATGCTTTGTCTTAGGTTACAAGTGACAGATATGCTTTGTCTTAGGTCAATAGTGAAAGAAATGCTGTTTCTAAGTCCTAATAGACAGACACGCTTTGTTCTCTATGCCTAAGGTCACTAGTGACAGACATGCATTGTCCTTGGTCCCTAGTGACAGACATGCTTTGTTCTCTATGTCTTATGTCACTAGTGACAGACATGCTTTGTTCTCTATGTCTTATGTCACTAGTGACAGACATGCTTTGTTCTTTATGTTTACGGTCACTAGTGGCAGACATGCTTTGTTCTTTATGTTAACGGTCACTAGTGGCAGACATGTTTTGTTCCCTAAGACTTAGGTATCTAATGACAATCATGCATTATCACTTGTGACAGATATGCTTTGTCTTAGGTCACTAGCAACAGAAATGATGTTTCTTAGTCACAAGTAACGGAAATGCTTTTTCCCTTATGTCCTTAGAGACAGATATGCTTTGTCTTAGATCACTAGTGAGAGAAATACTGTTTCTAAGTCACTAGTGACAGACATGCTTTGTTCTATATCTCTAAGGTCACAAGAGAAAGATATGCTATGTCTTATCTTAGGTCACTTATGACAGACATGTTTTGTCTAAAAAAAATGTAGGTCACTTGTGACAGACATGCTTTGTTCTCTATGTCTTAGGTCACTAATGACATGCTTTGTTTTCTATGTCTCATGTTTTTTCATATATCTCAAAGGTCACAAATGACAGACATGCTATGTCTTAGGTAACTTAAATTAAGACACATGTTTTGTCTTACATTGTATTGTAGGTCACTAGTTACAGACATACTTTGTTTTAGATCGAGTGAGACTTACATACTTTGTCAAAGGTAATTAATGACAGACATGCTTTGTTCTCTATATCTAAGGTCACTAATGACAAACATGTTTTGTCTTAGGTCAATAGTGATATACATGCTTTGTCGTATGTCACTAGTGACAGACACGTTTTGTTCTCTATGTCCTAGGTGACTACTGTCAGACAATATGTATTCCCTTTTTCTTAGGTCACTAATGACAGACATTCTTTGTCTGAGGTGAAAGACATGCTTTGTTTAAGGTCAATTATGACAGAAATGCTATGCCTTTGGTCACTAGTGATATACATATTTTTCTTAATCACTACAGACAGACATGTTTTGTCCTATATCACAAGTGACAGATATGCTGTGTTTGCTATGTTTTAGGTTACCTATGACAGACAAGCTTTGTTCTCTTCTGTCTTAGGTCACTGGTGAAAGAAATACTGTTTTTAAGTCACTAGTGACAGACATTTTTTGTGTTATGTAACTGGTGACAAACTTGCTTGTTCTCTATGTCTTAGGTCACTTGTGACACACATGTCTTGTCTTAGTTCAAAAGTGACACATACTTTGTTTGAGGTCACTTGTGACAGACATGATTTGTTCTCTACGTCTTAATAGACTTATGACAGATATGTTTTATCTGAGGTCACTAATTTGTAAACATGCTTTATCTTAAGTCACTAGGGACATATCTGATTTCTCTTAGGTCAAAAGTGACATGCATGCATTTTCTTAGGTCACTAACGAGAGACAAGCTTTGTCAAAGGTGAATAGTGATAGACAAGCTTTGTCATAGGCATACATGACATGCATGCTATGTCTTAGATCTTTGAAGCTTTGTCATATGTCTTAGGTCACAAGTGAGAGACATGCTTTATCTTAGGTCACTGGTGACATATATGCTTTGTTCTATATGTCTTAGGTCACTAGTGACAGACATACTTTGTTCTCTATGTCTAAGGTCACTAGTGACAGATATGCTTTGTTCTCTATGTCTTAGGTCACTAGTGAGAGCTATGCTTTGTTCTCTATGTCTTAGGTCACTAGTGACATATATGCTTTGTTCTCTATGTCTTAGGTCACTAGTGACAGACATACTTTGTTCTCTGCATCTTAGGTCACTATTGACAGAAATTATGTTTCCTAATCACTTTTGACAAACATGCTTTGTTTTCAGTCACTAGTGACGGATTTGCGTTTTCTTAAGTCACTACTGACAGACATGATTTATTCTCCTTGTCTCAAACCATAAGTGGCAAACATAATTTGCCTTATGTCACGTATGACAGACTTGCTTTGTCTTAGGTCGCTAATGACAGAAATGCTTTGTTTTATGTTACTAGTGACAGACACACTTTGTTCTCTCTAAGTCTTTGGTATCTAGTGACAGTCATGTATTATCTCAGGTCACTTAGATATTATATGTCGTCTTATGTCACGAGTGACAGATATGCTTTGTCTCTATGTTTTAGGTCACTTGTTACAGGCATCATTTGTTCGCTATATTTTAGGTCACTATTGAAAGTCAATCTTTGTCTTAGGTCACTAATGACAAACATACATTGTTCTCTCCTGTGTCTAAGGTTACTAGTAACAGAAATGCTGTTTCTTAGTCACTAGTGACGGACTTTTGTCCTCTTGTGTCCTTAGAGACAGACATGCTTTGTTCTCTATGTCTTAGGTCATAAATGACAGATATGCTTTGTCTTAGGTCAATAGTGAAAGAAATGCTGTTTCTAAGTCATTAGTGACAGACATGCTTTGTTCGCTATGTCTTAGGTCAAAAATGACAGACATGCTTTGACTTTGGTCATGAATGAGATACCTGCTTTATCTTAGGTCACAAGTGACAAATAAGTTTTGTCTTAGATCACCAGTGAAAGAAATGCGATTTCTTAGTCACTAGTGACAGACAAACTTTATTCTCTCTTTCTTGGGTCACTAGTGACAGACATGCCTTGTTCTTTTTGTTTAAGGTAACTAGTGACAGACATTATTTGTTCTCTATGTCTTAATTCACTAGTTACAGACATGCTTTGTCTGAGGACACTAGTGACAGACATGCTTTGCCTTAGGTCGCTCATGATAAACAAGATTTGTCTTAGGACCTAGTGATAGACACGCTTTGTTTAAGATCCCTAGTGACATACACACTTTGCCTTAGGTCGCTTATGACAGACAAGCTTTGTCTGAGGTTCCTAGTGATATACATGCTTTGTCTTAAGTCACTAGTGCCAGACATGCTTTATTATATATGTCTTAGGTCATTCGTGACAGACATGCTTTGTCTTAAGTCCGTAGTGTCAGACATGCTTTGTCTATGGTCACTAATGACAGACATGCATTGTCTTAGGTCACTAGTGACAGACATGCTTTGTCTTAGATCAATAATGACAAACATGCTTTATCCTAAATCATTAGTAACAGCGATTCATTGTTGTCTCTGTCTTACATGTAGGTCACTGGTGCCAGACATACTTTGTCTTATGTCACTAGTGACAGACACGCTGTTTTCCTTTTTCTTAGGTCACTAGTGACAGAAAAGCTTTTTCCTTTGTCTTAGGTCACAAGTGAGAGACATGCTTTATCGTAGGTCACTTGTGACAGACATGCGTTGTTCTCTCTGTCTTAGTTCACTAGTGCCAGATATACTTTGTCTTATGTCACCAGTGACAGACCTGCTTTGTCTTAGATCACTAGTGAAAGAAATGCTTTTTCTTGAGAACTATAGACAGACATTTTTGTGTTAAATCACTTGTGACAGATAGTTGTTTTCTAAATCATAAGTGACTAACATGCTTTGTCTTATGTCACTAATGATAGACATGCTTTGTCCTATGTCGCAAGTGACAGACATGTTTTGTTTTCTATGTCTTAGGTCACTAGTGACAGACACGCTTTTTCCTACATTGTATGTCTTAGATCACAAGTGAAGGACACGCTTTATCGTAGGTCACTAGTGACATACATGCTTTGTTCTCTATGTCTTTGGTCACTAGTGACAGAAATGCTTTGTTCTCTATTTCTTAGGTCATTAGTGACAGACATGCTTTGTCTTAGGTCCGTAGTGTCAGACATGCTTTGTCTATGGTCACTAGTGACAGATATGCTTTGTCTTAGATCACTTGATACATACATACTTTGTCTAAGGTGACTTATGACAGACATGCTTTATCTTAGGTCACTAATAACAGACATGCTTTATCTTAGGTCACTAATGACAGACATGCATTGTCTTAGGTCACGTTTAGATCAATAATGACAAACATGCTTTATCCTAAATCATTAGTGACAGCAATTCATTGTTCTCTCTGTCTTAGGTCACTAGTGCCAGACATACTGTGTCTTATGTCACTAGTGACGGACCTGCTTTGTCTTAGATCACTAGTGAAAACCTGCTTTATCTTAGGTCACTAGTGAAAGAAATTCTTTTTCTTAGGAACTACAGACAGACATTTTTTGTGTTAAATCACTTGTGACCGACAGGTGTTGTCTAAATCATAAGTGACAAACATGCTTTGTCTTATGTCACTAATGATAGACATGCTTTGTCCTATGTCGCAAGTGGCAGACATGTTTTGTTCTCTATGTCTTAGGTCACTAGTGAAAGACACGCTTTTTCTTGAGAACTATAGACAGACATTTTTGTGTTAAATCACTTGTGACAGACAGTTGTTGTCTAAATAATAAGTGACAAACATGCTTTGTCTTTTATCACTAATAATAGACATGCTTTGTCCTATGTCGCAGGTGACAGACATGTTTTGTTCTCTATGTCTTAGGTCACTAGTGAGAGACACGCTTTATCGTAGGTCACTAGTTACAGACATGCTTTGTTCTCTATGTCTTAGGTCACTAGTGACAGACATGTTTTGCATTAGGTCACTAGTGAGAGACCTGCCTTATCTTAGGTCACTAGTGACAAACATACTTGTCGTAGATCACTTGTGACATACATGTATTGTCTTAGGTCACTAATGACAGACATGTTATGTCCTAGGTCCCTAGTGACAGAAATGCTTTGTTCTCTATGTCTAATGTCATTAGCGACAGACATGCTTTGTTCTTATGTTTTAAGGTTATTAGTGATATACATGCTGTTCTCTAGGTCTTAGGTATCTAGTGACAGTCATGCATTATCTAAGGTCACTAGTGACAGATATACTTTGTCTTAGGACGCTAGTAACAGAAATGCTGTTTCTTAGTCACTCGTAAAGACAAACTTTATTCTCTCTGTCTTGGGTCACTAGTGACAGACATGCTTTGCTCTCTATGTCTAAGGTATCAAGTGACAGTCATGTATTATCTAAGGTCACTGGTGACAGAAATGCTTTGTCTTTAATCACTTGTCACAGGCATCATTTGTTCTCTTAATTTTAGGTCACTATTGACAGTCGTTCTTTGTCCAAGGTCCCTAGTGACAGACATGCATCGTTCTCTATGTCTTCGGTCACTATTAACAGGCATCCTTTGTTCCCTTTTCTTAGGTCATTATTGACAGACATGCTTTGTCTTAGGTCACTAGTGACAGGCATGCTTTGTCTTATGTCACTAGTGACAGACATGTTTTGTTTTAGTTCACTAGTGACAGATATGCTTTGTCTTAGGTAATGTTTGACAGACATGCTTTGTCTTAGGTCATTATTGACAGACATGCTTTATCATAGCTCACTGGTGACAGACATGCTTTGTCTTAGGTCTTTAGTGACATACATGCTTTGTCTTAGGTCATTATTGACAGACATGTTTTGTCATAGTTCACTGGTGACATACATGCTTCGTCTTAGGTCTTTAGTGACATACATGCTTTGTCGTAGGTCACTAGTGACAGACATGCTTTATCTTAGGTCACTAGTAACAGACATGTTTTGTTTTAGTTAACTAGTGACAGACATGCTTTACCTTAGTTCACTAGTGACAGACATGCTTTGGTTTAGGTCTTTAATGACATACATGCTTTTGTAGATTGATTAAGAATCATTATGACTAGTGCTACGAGGGATGCTAAACCGTAAAAGGTATGTTTGGTCTCAACTTCGTTGTACTTTTGTTTGCCTCTTCATAACGACAAAGGGTTTACATGATGTCCTTGTGTTATGACGATATGGTATTTTTTTATTCATTATTTGTTTTTTTGTCCTTTCAGAACCAGGAAACATGGAAGCATACTTGGAGATGTTTCAAGGAGACGTGGAAATTTATCGACATGCACGCGCTGTTTTTACCGGTCGAGAGGGGGCTGGAAAAACCACAGTGTGTCAACGTTTACAAAAGAAAGATGTCGACCTCAACATTCGCGAACCGACTGTGGGAGCTGTTGTATACCCTAATTGGTTCTCCGTTGACGAGAAATCTAAAGAATGGACACAAAACGGTGATAAAACAGCTAGCAAAATATTGGAAATGCGTCTGGGCACAACGATGAAGAAAGCACAAGCAAACATAAGAGCTCGTTTGCAGACAGGTATTTTACATCATTGATTCGGATTACACGGATATCAGTTATTGTACAATAAATTCTTAAAGATGTTCATTATCAGGATCACATAGTGTGAAAATAACAACGAATAGAGTTATCTTTTAATATAATTTTATATCTTTTATCGTATAATGTTATCTTTTGCACTTAAAGATAACTGATACACGTATTAGAAATGTTACATTATATCTTGTAAGTAAATCGCTGAAGCAAGTTATATTTATTAGCCATTCTAAAGCGCTTTACAGTACATAGATATACAATTTATACAATCAGTACAATTATCATATATATTAATCAATACAATTTTGAGGAATTCGCAGGAGCTGCCTTAGCAGGCGCTAACTACTAGTTATATGCCACCTGACTAATATCTTCCTATATGTGTAAGCCTGCGCTCGAGATGTTTTATATCTAAATACACATTGTATGTATTGTATCAAAACGAATAAGCTATTTCAAAAGCCTCGTTTTTAAATTTCAATCGCCACTACATTAGGAATCCGAGAGGGCACAGCAGAGTCATCAATGAGGTCATCACAAGATTCTGACCTGCACACAAAACATTTCGAGGAATGCACTGCAGTTCAACAAGCTTCACAGAATGCCAACATGGATGGGGTTCTCCTATCTCTGTGGGATTTTGGTGGACACTCCTCGTTTCAGGCTGCGCACAATGTTTTCATGTCGTCACACGGCGTATACCTGCTTGTCTTCAGACTGACAGATTTTCTCAAAGACAAACTGGAAACTGGTAAGTTTATATCTTTATCACAAACAGTGATATATACTTTTCCTCTATTTATATATATATATAAATAATTTGTTTTTCAATTAAGTAGATTATCAGAAACAGTAGAGCCAAATTAAAAATATGTACAGAACAACGTTAGTATTAATTACAAGTGGTAAATCAAAATCGATAATCTCTCAAGTATTGTTTGAGGAATTTGTTCAAAACAGAAGCTATGAAGTGATGAAATACTTTCCTGTATATAAAAAATATATTTCTGTATTTATTAACTGTTCAAAACTACGTTTGAGTGCAAGCTATCCACTTGAAGATGATAACGGGCTATAGTGGGGATTCATTATCAATTCTTGTTTTTTATGAAGATGAACTTAAAATTTACATATTCGTTATTTGACATAAATACATACATTGATGATATTCAATTCTGCAATGTCAACTTCTAAAATCTAAGAGAGAAACAAAATGAATTCGAAACTTGGTCCTCAATAAATGGCTCATGTTGACTATGTTACATTTACTTAATTAAATCTGATTTTGATTAAAACCCCATATGGTTGTACAGTAGTCGAATTCAGTAAAGCAGAATCGATATTTCCGGATAGGCTCTACAAGTCAAATGTAAAAGCGACACTAAGCGGCGTTGTGTCTAAACGTCTAAATAACTGACATTTACTTTAAAATGTAAAAAAACGTTTTATGAAGGGTCGCAAATAACATAATATCATTTGAAAACCTGTCATACACCGTTTGAATCACGATCGATACACTGTGTAAAAATTCAATTGGTTTAACAAATTCAAAAATAAAAATAATACGTGCGATACATACCAGGACTACACATTTCATTTCATTTTATTGACTTGGTGTTATGGTCAAATGGATCGAATAACAGGCAAGCCTATATACATTCTTTCCACCGAGGAAAAAGAATAGAAGGATAGGTTTATTTAGACAATCGGTAAAGATATATAAAAACACTTTAAATGCAGATATGGATGTGATTTTATAATAAATCCCAACTTGACATTATGTCGCGATAGAACGTTAGAATGAATTATAAGACTTAAAATTATTATAGCCATTGCCTAAGGGAACATTTTTTGTCGATGATTATAATAGGTGAGTCAATGCCGAAGTTACACAATCAACGTTAAAGAATAAGATACCAAAATGACGTCGTGGCTACAAGCAAACAAGCTAACCACGAAATGTATCACGATAAGAAACGTTGTAGGGTTGAAAAATACGTCGAAATAGGATAAACGCCAACTGTCCGTCCAGAAAAGAAAAGGTAAACAAATCCACTACAACATTTTTCTTGTTCCATTCAAAGTGGTTTTGAAACATAGAAGTAGTTTTGTAGTTAAATGAACCAATGGGCTACCTTAAAGGGATTATAATACTCACATAGACAAACATAAGTAATGCTGTCAAATTAGCAGACTTCAAGAAGTAACCGTTAAGCTATCGTCCGTCCATAGTTCGACATATAAATGTATCATGGAATATCACTAGCCTTAGTTATTCTGATCTCAAAACTTCTGTCACTGAAATCATGCAATTGGTTTCATCTAAAAATAAAGAGATACAGTGTATGTGTCTGAGAGAGAATCTGGAATTGTTTGCGGTACTTTGTACGCTTATTGAGTGAACATGGCGACCACGTTGTGTACACTGAAGAATACGGGTCTTATGTTAAAAGAGGGGAGTTAAATTTAAGACCGACATTAAAAAAAGTACTAACAAACTGACAAATATGAACTTTAACATGTTGATAGTGACGCATCAACGTTTGAAGTCGTAGGAATAATGGGTAAAATGTACGAAAATGATACAAAGAATATTTCATTATTATTATTTTTTCCCGATGATATTTCTTTGATAATCGTATTTTAAATCAACATTAAATGTTTCTGAGTCCAGACAGACTAAAGAAATGGATTCGATTGATTGGAACATTTTCGTCAGTTGAATTGAATGCGCCGAAGCTAAAGGAACATGAACCTCCACTTATATTTGTCGGCACCTTCCTCGATGAATTGAGGGCAAACTCAACGGTAAGTGATAAAACCTTTCAGTGGTCGTTTTACACATTTTTCCTTATTTCAACGTCTATGTATACATATTAGTCGAGGAAAAAGCACGAGACAATCAGTGTCATGGTATCTGTTATTATCACTAACTGGTTTGTTATTTGTAGAGAGCTTGTTACTTAGGGGTTGTCCGGATCACTTACTTTCTGGACTGTTATCTGTGATAATTTAGGTCAATATATAAATACATGACAAAACATAACTTTTGAGCAATATTTTATCAGATGATTGATCCTTGCTTTGCGACACTATGCTTTTATATCATATTACTGTATGCTTTAAAATAGACCAATGTCATTGTGATGCATGACACTCAGAAAAACAATTATGGCTTGATTTGGCTCTATATACATGTATATACGGTCATTTAAGTGTGATTTTTATTTATTTATTATCATGGTGTATGTATATTGATATCGACAACAAGAAATATGACTTCTTCTCTGTAATTTCTTTGAAATATTGTTACGAATCAGTTTAAACATCATGTCATGTTAAAAGTATTATCTCTCAATTATCATAGCAGGACTATGACGGACAGGTACAAGCTATACAGTCAAGTATTTCCAAATTTCCCGAACTTTCGTCACACAAGTTTGTCAGGTTCTGTACACTCGATAACAGCCAAGGTACAAAACCAGCCCAGCTGCCATTGCTTCATGATCACAGGACAGAAGTCCAGAATCCACTTCCGCCATCATCTTCCCGCTATGATGATGCAAACCTGAAGCAATTGCGAGGAACTATCATGGAATTAGCCGAACACCAGGATCAATGGGGCAGAAAACTTCCTACCAGATGGTTAAAACTCGAGATGGATTTACTAAAAGCTAGAGAAAGGGGGACTAAGATACTAACATTGGCGGAGGTGATTAAAATGAACGAAAAGTCCATAGCCCCACTGGTGGATGATGATGAGATCGTACTAGCCCTAGAGTGAGTATATATATATACTTGTGTTACATTGTTAAATACTTATTGTATCTATTATAAATATTGAAAAAAAAAATATTTTTAATTATTACAGCGTGTTTTTATTGAAGCATTGATTATTATCCACTGTTTAACATAGATTTGCTTCGTTTCTTTTTCACGCACACATTGATAGTATGTTTGACACGCAAGAGCTTCCTTCACTAAAAATTATATTGAGAAAAATGAATCTGATGAAAACTTTATATTGCTCTTTACTGAAAGTGCTTAGTTGTGTGCTTTTGGGGACATGGTTGATAACAATCCTGTTTAAATGAGTCAGACTCATTTAGTGTATGCTCTTGCTTTGTATTCAATTCATGATTACATGTATTTCTCCACGACTCAGGTAACCATTAAAGACATGGGGCCTGTTGTGTTTATTATATTTCAAAACCAAAATAGTTAAAACTTGGTGAAAATTATTATAAAGGATAGAATATTAGATGATGTGATAAATATCAACCTGACCATTCTCTGTTGCCTAAAGGGTATACAATGTAGTTAAAAACTAGAAAAATGGTTACAATCCTCTCTTGCAGACCAAGTTACTCTAGTATCAAATACTGTTCTTGGGGAATTTATTACTATTGAAAATATCCGTCTTCATACCCATATAAACTAGACATAAAAGCTCTGATTCCAATGACTGTCCATAGATGACTATATACATTGTATCAGCAATGATGGCCGGTACTGAAAATGAACAGTGTTGTGAAAAAAAACTAAGTCCATGGAATGTAACACGAAAATGTTCGAGATCCCCATAATTTATATAATAACTGGGCATGAATGCATATTATCTGTAACAATTGGTGTCTGGTCCCGCCATTGTGAACTAAATCTAGAGAAATAACAATAAAGTAGTTAAGATAACCAAACTATCGCCATATTTGTGTGTTTAGCATTACGACTTGAACACACAAGATTTCATGCTATCCCTGAAAATTCGTTATTGGATAAGCCTTGAAGTTCTTGAGGGTGACAACAAGTGATCACTTCCTTCTAATAACGCATTTAGTTAAATTTCAATGTTCTTTTTTATTATTACAGTTATTTGATAATGATGTGACTTGAATAATAAGCAAAGCATCAACCAAAACGTGGCAGAGTAGAATTCTTTGATACAGTATTTCAGAAAATCAGATCCGTTAAATCGTGCAAAACGAAACAAAGTCTCCTTACTGTAATAAAAGTTGCTTAATCCTGATATTACCTCTGTCTAGGTACCTTCATTGCACAAGGTCTGTGATATATTTTCGGGAATTTGATTACGTCATCAACGACCCCCAGTGGCTTGCCGATTTTTTCTGCCTCCTGATTACCGATGAGCAGTTTCTCCCAAAAGACGATATCGTGCTGTCTCGAGACTTAGAGCTGTACAAAACAAAGGGCGAGTTGTCTCAGAAGCTGATAGATGACCTTCTCAGTCTAGAACAAGGTCAGGCGTTCTTGCCCTATAAGCCGATTCTCCTGGCTCTGATGGAAAAATTTGGACTGATAGTACGGATATTGATTTCGGAAACCAATACAACAAATGCACAATTCAGTGAGACGTATTCCCTTCCCAGTAAACTTGTGGAGCTACAAAACACCGATGATGTTATCAAAGGCGTCAATGAACTCATGTTGAAGAATCTTGCTGTCTCAAAAACCTTATGTCTCATATTCCGTGATGTCTTTGTACCAGAGGAGCTGTTTCACAGAGTATTTGCCACAATCATGAAGACTTACAGAGCAGCATCACTATCAGAAAGACACGTAGAAGACAAACTCGAGAGAAACCCGCCAACGACAAAGCATACGACATGTCTTTACAGGGGATTTGGCTGTTTCGAGGTAAACGATCTCTGCAGGATGATCGTGTCGATGCACTGGGAGCGGTCTACGATTGCTGTGACATTGTTCAGTCCTTCAGAATCCAAACTTCCTCCAAACTCTGGGCAACTTGTTAGAACGGCTCTGGAGCGGATCTTACAGGAAACTCTGCAGATGAGTAGTCAGCAACACTTGCAGTTCACCCACAAACTGCACTGTAACTTCCATCTCAGTCCGTACGACACTCCTGTAGAGCTCTTTAGCGTCGTTTACGCAGAGGGAGGCATGTCCTGTAAAGGGGAGAAATGTCGAGGAAAACACCGACTGAAGAAATCGGACATATTGTTTTGGGGCATAACACAGGTAAAACATGATTAATGAAGAAAAGTATTTTATCATCAATATACTACTTTATACCACCTGCCGGTAAAATTCATTATCAATGGTTGTCAGTATGAGAAGAAGTTGAGAAGACTTGAGAACGGATTATACCATTCCCGCGCACTTGGGAACGTATTTTCTCAAAAAAGAACGTCTGCTCGAGCCAGATGACGTCCAAAACCGGAAAAAGTGTCCACTCAAAAGTGATCCGTGTAAGAAAATAGTCCGTCATAAACATATCAATACAAAGTAACGGACAAATATTGTGAGAATAACAACACCATTTCAGGTGTAAATGTGCATATGGAAAAGTCAATGACAATAGGATTGTTTGAAACTAATTTTTTCTACGTAGTTTTAAGGTTCATTGTATTCCTCCGCGCAACACTTCTATTTGTTAACGTTTGTCACAGACGATCGTTGCATGACCATTGAGCCTAGAAGTCATTTGGAAAACATGGTGTTAAGTTGAGTTTTCGAATGCAAGAAATATATAAGGTAGTAGTATATAGATGATAAATAGTGTATCATACAGTATTTTCAGTGTTTGTCGTTCGAACAATTTTCTCATCGCTCGTACGTAGATAAAATCTCGAATCCACCTGCGAT
>JAUMHH010189551.1:0-14247 GCA_032359455.1 Chlamys rubida
TATTGGTTTGTCTCACCACGACACACATCTAAGCCTGTTAACAAAATCCTCTCGACTAGACAGATGTACCACATATTGGTTTGTCTCACCACGACACACATCTAAGCCTGTTAACAAAATCCTCTCGACTAGACAGATGTACCACATATTAGTTTGTCTCACCACGACACACATCTAAGCCTATTAACAAAATCCTCTTTCATGAAAGTTCCACAGGATCATTAATGATATCAATATAAACAACATATTATTGATGTTCTTTCCATAAGCCCAAAAGTTTTAGCCTCCGGTGTACTTAAAAATTGAGAGAAAAAAACATGCTTGCATGCATAAAATTTAAGGTACACAGTAATGTTCCATGTATATATGTATATATACACACAATAACTTCAGTACTCTGATCATACTGTGACCTTACCATTTTAAACTAGTAATATACTGAAATTATTACACAATAGATAAACCAATTTCATTAAGAATGAAACGACCCGTTGTGATCAATTTTAGAAAAATTAAAAGTCAACATCAATTAACTTCAATTCATCTAATTCAAAATGGAAACTTCATTGCCAAGACAAATCACAATATGACAGTCTTATTACTACATGGAATTGCATTGGAAAGCTGAAACCTGTCCTCCTGAAACTATACGGAACACCTGATGATAAATGAGCTGGAGAATTATTAATTTATACCAGCTGATTTTATTTTTTCTCCGAAAGAAAAGATGTTTGTACTACTACAAGAACTATAGTCATTTACAAATTTTAAGTCATACAAGTTAGTGCCCTATTTTCCACAAAACAACAAAATAGACACAAACACAATTTAGCCCAAAGCAGCTGATGTACATGTATGTGAAATCTACATACTGTACCATATGTGATGGCTGACACTCCCAGACAAAGTAGCCCCCCACCACCTCCCACAAAGTTTACATTCCTTATAACAGTGACCCTGTAACTTACACTGACATCTACCATACTTCTCTAGCCGTTCCTGTACTGCTGACAACACACAACATTACCCGTCCTTTACAATACACAAAACATATCTAACCTGTACATAACATCCACATTATACAGAAATTACAAAATTCAACATTTCAAGTTATAACTGGATCTTTCATAAAACTTTTAAATTGTTTTTACGTGCCCTTTAATCTAACTTTGAAAACATAAACACACCATTCAATATTTTGACAACTTCTATGTACCCTCCATTAATCCCAAAGACTTAAACATGACTAAAGTTAACTAGGATTTAGTACTATTTAAATCCTCTTAAATCTTGGCTACCATTATGATACACAAAATTTAAAAAATTTAAAATAATTACACTGTTCATTATCATATTCTGTACCTGACACAATAACTGATAATCAAATCAACAGCTGATGTATAACACATTAATATAATATTTGGAACAGGTGTTTTAATAACTATTTCATAGAAGAAATAACTTTTGAAATTCAACAAGATTTAACTTTTGTTCATAACGAATATCAACTGAACACACAGAAGTGATTTATTCCATCATACTGACCTGTCACGTTAAATATGAGCTTGAGTTTATAAAACCATCCGCTTCCTTGTGTGGTAAATTACACACAATACACTATGTCTATATAAACCTGCCCTATAAGCATGTGCACTGGTGATTGTTGGAGTGGTTACACTTTCAACTCCTGACACCCCCTCATCACCCAGACCGTGTTGAAACAACCTCATCAGCTGGTCAAATGATGGGTACAGCAGCTGTAAAAACTGTTTCAGCAGGAGCTACACATCTGGGGAAGGGTGGCTATTTGTGTCTTGGGATAAGCAGAGATAGAAGGGGCAGGTATAGACTACTTTGGCTGTGCAGCAATGGGGCAGGGTGACATTATAGCTAAGGAACATGACAGAAGTAGGGTCGAGATTTGGACAACATAGAAGCAGAACTGAGATTTGGAGAGAACTGAAATGTCAGGGGTAGGGTAGAGATTCAGATATAGAGACTAGACACCAAGAAACAAGGGACATAACTCTGTAGCAATGTGGACTGGGTGAGGGTACTACAAAGTGACCGAGGGTCAAGGTGTAGAGTGACGAGGGGGAGGGGGAGGGGGAGGGCTGATTGTGGGAAGTGGGTTCACATAAAATATTAAGGAGTAAGAAGTGACTGAAAGACTAGTAGACACCAGGAACTTTTACAGGGAGTATATATACAGCAGTGCATCGCCCTCAGAGTGAACCTGGCCTAGTGACATGGAGCAGGAAAAAGTCACAACAGTTTAGTATGATTCATATCATTTTAAACAGCTCACATATCAAAACCATGTGGATTGAAATCTAAATAGCTGAATATCTACACACTTCAGGCACATTAGTCATACACATATATAAACAAAACTTTCTTCAAAGTTTAGTCAATAATTTAACTCACCCATTTTAAGATTAGTCATGAGATAAAAAAATATAAGGTTAGGTATATTTTTTTCTACATGAACAAGCAATGTTAAAGAGTAACACTAATTTACTGGGGTTTTCTTTCAATTAACCGAGATTTGTCACAGATAATATTGCTGTAATGTACCAACCAGTACCAGGAATTCTGACAATATTATACTACAGTTTAGTCAGATGATATGTATAACATTTAAATATGTATTGATTGAGTTTTATAAAACCAGTGTGTACACCTGAATATCAAATTCATATCACACCTTCTGTGATTGACAGGCAGCATCAATCACAAATACATCACCTAAAATGTTTATTATACAAGGAACAGAGGAATTTAGATCTCGTTATAATACATGTACATCAATAAGTGTTGTCTACATGCATAATGCACATAAGTCAAAACTTTGGAATATATTAGCTATGAAAAGAAACTTGATTCCTTAACTTAATATAACTTTAACTAGTTCAATCCTCTCAAGGAGTAAATCAACAAATCTTGCTCAAATTTAAGCTAAAACATATACTTGTTTGAACTCTCTCAACTGATTTTGGAATCCAAATTATCTTCAAATAAATGTCATTTAGTTTAATCCTCTGAAATTAAATCTATCAGGCATCAAATTTACATCCAAATAAATGTAACAGAGTTTAACCCTCTGAAATCATGTCAATCAACACCGGAACACAAGGCGATATATATATGCAGCAAGTCTGAACCCTCCAAAATTACTTGTGAATCACTTTCAGGGTACTTACATGTTGAAACCCCTCAAAAGATCAGTATAATCAGAAATTACAGCCAAACAAGTGTCTTCCCAAGGTTGACTTTAATGGTATCAGATTCAAAATGCAGTAGTTATACCCATCCCTATAGATATTACTGTGTAAATAAAGACATATTAGTTCATCCCTGAATCATAGTTACGACACTAAAAGTCTGTTAAAGTTCCTTTATAACTGAACCCAATGACAATGAATCAGAATTACGCACATTACCTTTGTCATCAACTCCTGTCATCTTTGTAGGTGACTCAAGGTGAAAGATAATTAGAGGTTGGTTCTATAGTACTTTTACTTTCCACATACCAACTCCTTGTTTTCCCCGACAGGTACACTAGCTGGGTCAATGATAATCTGATTAGGATTCTCATTAATTAACCCTATCAGGACAGATTGGTTAACTTGCTATCTTCCCTCAGGTGGTTCAAAGCAAACAAAGATCAAACAGGCTGATAAACTTTTAACTCCCCAGCTGGACCGTTCAATGGAAAAGCATGGATTTGGATAAGACAAATATCCTTCAAAAAATTAATCAATGCAATACTCTTCCAACCCTCAAAAAGTTCCACACTAATGTGTAACAAATAATTATATATCCTTCTGCCAGCAGCCAAATTTTTCTTGTACTTTGTTATCTTTCTTCATTAATTTAAACTACTCCTTTAATTCATAAATAATCAACACCAATTATAATGTATTGTTCGATGTTGATATTCTATAGGAACATTGCGGCTACACATTTCTTGCTGGTATCATCATTTCTCAGGTGATGCTATATAGTCAGTAGGTGTTTGTGTGTCTTTGATCAATACACCTGTACAGGAGCTTTGATGTCCCTGGACCCTGCAGATAAACGACACAGCTGTCTACCTGTGTTCAGCATGACTCACCAACTGGTCAGATAGGATGTGGGTAGATGACCTTTTTATCTGCCTCATCAATATACTGCAGGCATGCGAGCCTACAATGTCATTACAGTCCCTGAGTGTAGATTAGTGAGGGAGACACAATGTATTATGAACCCCTGGGGAAGCAGTTCACTACGCACAACAACTGATAATATCCTAAAGTTACTTGATGTACAGCGTTAAAAGCATTGACATAATTTCATAATACATAACAATGTAGCGGTGTACATACATTTCTTTGACATGTTATAGTCAAATAAGAATTAAGATTAGACTTCCACCTTTATATATGCAACTAGAAAATCTATTTTAAAGGTACTCTAGTGACTAAAATGTTCCTTCATCGACTCAAAGAAGATAAAGAAATCAGTACATATTTCAAATGTATGACATTGATTTCAAAAAAAGGATTTTCTTTTAATTGATAAATATTTTAAAGAATGGCATTTAATACAAAGAATTTGATTGTCCATTTTTATTCCAAATTTGATTTTAGGATATATTTTACTGAATTCATGGTCTTTGAGAAGAGTGAACTCAATCCTTAGAAGAATGTAAGTTCAACCTTTTATATGATACACTAATATACATTGTATAATGAACTTTCAATCGGTACTTAGCTACTTATGAAATATTTTCTGTGTCGGCTCTTACCTAAGCTACTCAAGTTATCTAGGTCAATCTATGGTAATGTTCCATAACAATTTCTTGGCAAATGAAAAACTAAATGTATGCCTCATAAAAACTTAGCCAGCCATCAATGGAGTGCAGCTGTATCTATATACTCCTGTAGTCAGAGCACCAGCTGCTCCACTATAAAGTCTCCCCACCCCCATCTCACATGCATGTGTGTAGTTTACGTGTGTAATCGTACTAGTTACCATCGACTCCAATCATTGTTCCTGGGTACTCTGTTGGCAGCGAGATCAACATCCCCTTCTGTCTGGATCCTGCTAATCCTGTTACCAATCCACACAAGTCTGCTGACTCAGTCAAAAAAAATATTTCAAAACAAATCTCAAGTCTTGCTGATTGAGGTAAATCTCCGGAGAAATCGGAATTCCTTTTTTTGTCTTAAGAGACAGTTTATGTAAGGTGCTGTCTACATGTCTCCAATATATTGCGGATTTTAAAAATAAAAACCGTAAATAAGCTGGAATTACAATTGACACAATAATTCCCACGTAACTCTATTGTGTGTTATTATCAAGGTTTGTAAACAGTATAACTTCAGTTGTAAGTATGTTATCCTCCAGTAGGTGTTTGTTCACAGTCAAATAGGTGCTTCAAACATCTCTTCATCAGAAGTGAATTGCTTTGTTTAAGAACTTTAAAGACACACGTTCATTGATCGATGACACAACATTACAAGTAAGATTTATCCCTTGCCAGTGCACAACTGCAGTAATCTGAGGCCACACCAAACTATATCACTGTTGAAAGTCCACACCTAAATCTTCATTAATAACAAGATTTCTTTTTCACCATGAACTCGAATTAAAATGCAACCAGGATTCAGCACAGATACATATCTAATCAAAGATGTTATCTGAAGAAGACAGCCATCACTATGTCCAAATTTTTACAAATCTTAACTTTGATCATGTCTGTGCAGCTGTCAAAACACAATGGCAGCGTTAAAGATATAACACAAGGAGTTGATGTGTTATTAGTCTGGTTTAAATCCCATGCACGATATGTCAATACCTCCACTGTATAGAGAGGTCTGTATGGTTAAATATCAGGAATGCTTTAACTACAGCACCAGTATGGTTTAAATCACATTACAGTGTAGTTCTTATTGTCACTTTGGCACTTTGAATGTGACCAGGCTACAGATTCCAGCCCAATAAACATTCTTTGAAAAGCAAATTACATTGGAAGAAAAATCACAAATTCCAATCCAGTATTTTTACAACTCAATAAAATTGATTCCAGAGAGAACCCATTAATAAGAGTGTCCAGTGTTTGCAGTCCGTTGTGTTCCCGATCACTGTCACTTGACACTGTGTTCCAATGTTATTGACTCGGCACAATCAGCCGGTTGCCCTCACTTTAAACATTTCGGACATGTAGTGACACGGCAGTACCTAATCCTCAAGTATTCTAATTTTTCCACTGGTCAAACAGTTAAATCTCCAATAATCACGTTACTTTACAATGTTAAACATATTGTTAAATAAATGACAGCTCTTGTTTAAGAGGTGCACCATCTACTTTTACCCGACTATCACACTCATTAAACCCTGCCTTGAGCACACCTGTACCGTAACAAGCTACTCCCGTACTGACCAGTATTATAAAGTCACCGTGACAGCTCACAAACCAGGATATATAAAACGCTCCTGTTATCTGAAGCTGGTTGAGTCATTAGACATCACAGCTCAAATAATAACCCTGCCTCACAGCACAACTTTCCATAACAAATTCATTCATAGGGTAAGTTTGGATTTCTTCTGGTGTAATGCACATACGAATGAAGGACTCCAGCTGGTCCTAATGTACAAGCTGCCTGCTAGCCTGCTCTCTAATATAATATGATCAGTCCCCAGACATTGCCAGTAGCTTTGCTGTCCTCTGTCAGACTGAAACTACTGCCATACTATAGCCATACTATTACCGGTCTGGCTAAATATAGCACAAATTTCTCCATATTGATATCTGTCACACATGGTACAGCTTTGAACATTGGGGTTCCTGAGGGGAAACACCCCGGTACTTACATGACATAACCTGTCGGTGCCTTCAGCTATGCAGTTTATTGATTTTGTTTGAAGTCAAATTAAAGTCACTTGTATGATTTTGTTAAATATCCTTAGGGAATTGGATAAAAATTTCACAAAATCATTGTAATGTTATCTTTTTTTGTTAAGAGTTAATATTGACAAGCTCAATGTTTCATCTTCAAAATTGCAATATTTTTCTTTTTGTTTTTGTAAATGTGAGTAAATGTCTGCAATTTTTTCACAGCTTTTGAAAATTCAAAAAAAAATGATCATAGGAATCAATATTTATATAAACCATACAACGTTACACTTCATCAATCTTTTAATTGTAAAAATCAAGCTATTTTATTGTGTCATATTAACAAACATTTTAAAATTTTAAAAGTTATTATTTTATTTTTGAAAGTTTTCATTGAAAAAATCTACTGGTATATGTATCCATTATAGGAATGAAAAGTCAAATTTGATCATATATTACCCACAAATAGATGTGCGGACATCTGCCAATAAAAATGAAGATCAGTAAAAATTTAGACAAAAAATCTAGCGTAATGATTTTAAAGTATCGAATGTCAATCCTAAATGTTGAATGATGGTTAAAACCCCGATAAATAAAGATCATTAAAGATTTAAAGAACAGCATTGTTCAAAATTATCAGCTCTAAACTTACATTTTACACATAAATGCATATGGGGAATCAAGTTATTATCACCTTTTCATTACTGTTCATAGCACATGAAAGTTGACAAATGCTGCTAATACAATCATCTAATAAAAGGCCAATGAAATTCCTTCATAATCGGGGAATTCCTGAAGTAAATGAGGAAAGATTATCAGCCTTAAAACCATCACATTAAGATATATTACAGAAGTTATCTAACGTACAAAACCTTGCAGATGTGAAAGTTGAGAATTACACAGCAAAGATATAAAAAGAACTTTACTGGTATTTTCCATTCTTTCACATGTTGACCATAATTACCAAATACTGTGTAGGAAATAAAGATCATTAAAGATTTAAAGAACAGCATTGTTCAAAATGATCAGCTCTAAACTTAAATTGTAAGCCAATTTTATTTTCTAGGTCTACTTAAAAAAATAATAATCATAATGAAAAAAACCCATAAAGGTAGAAAATTTGATATATTTTCTTATTGATTATTTTTAAGAAATTTAAACTGTTCTAATACCAATTCATGCACAATTGACGGATCGCCAACCCCAAGTTAACCACGCCCACAACGTCCTTTGACGGCCATTTGATTGTGACGTCATAATACAATGACGACATTCTATTATGACGTCATAATCAAAAGGCCCATCAAAACGACGTTGGGGGCGTGGCTAACTTGGACTGGCGATCCGTCAATTAAAATCACTTAGACAACAAGAATTTTTCGCAGTCAACACTGACAGTTGAGAATCCTGGTGTCAAGTCAGCGTTTTAAAGATTCCGATGTTTTTGTCCTAGTTTTGACAGAGAGCTGTAACTAAGATCTCACCTGTTCTATGGTTTATGGCTTTTTCACATGTATATTTTCCCCTTTTTTCTTTTCTGTTGGTGTCACATAACATGTCCGGGGTTTTAAGAGTCTACACACAAACAAACTTGGATAAAGACAGAAGTTTGTTCAACTCAACAACTATATAATGTCCATGTGAAAGCTTGATGATAAATAATAAACAGACTCAGGAATGGTTAATAAGCCTGAAATACCTACATGTGTAATAAATAGGTTCTTTTAAATATTACTCATCTCAGTTTTTCGGTAAAAGCATTTCTTCTTTAATCTATTTTAAAGACGATCCTACATATATACGTAAACAAACAATAATTTGAATACTGAGGGGGCAGAGTTTTACGCTGTGAACATTTTGTGAATGAGCACGCCTCAGTAATCCTGAATGGCCCACCACAGTATCTACGTAAGTATCTGTCACCTATGTCTGGCCACTCATCCTGTTATACAAAACACACACACCTGTCATCCTCAAATTGTCAGAATTATACACGGTAAAACCATCAAACCGAGCCTTAAGTTTCTGTACACTGTACACATAAAAACTGAAAATATGGCACCAAATATGTTAAATATGCAGACTGACCTTATCTTAATTCAGGATCTGTTCAGGGAGATTTCCCATAACTGATTTAAATTTTACACAACACCTTTGGTGACAGCCTTTAAACATTCCTGGTCCAATGGCATACATAGTATAATGTATATGTTAATTAATTTGTGGTTGCAATTTCTATATCATAGACAATAGAAGTCTGTATTACCCTGTAAGTTCCATCACAATAATGTATGTGGTATATGTCATTATCATTTCAATGAAATCTTACCACCTTTGAACCACTCATCACCATATAATAATAAGATCGCTTTAGAAGTCTAACTGAATGTGCATGTACATATCAGCTGAATTTTAATAAAACCTTTTGTTCTATACACTTTAATTTACTTATAATACCACAGCTGTGATTAGACAAGTCTATAAAATCAAAATAAAGTAAAATAAAAATACAAAGAAATAGAATGTGGATTAAAAATAGTACAATCTGTCAAATGTCTCTGTATATATACAGAAATATCTTATAGCAGGCAATTAACTTAACATACAGACTATTATAATCTATAAGGACACTGCCATTTATATAGCAAAGAAATTAACACCTTCATTTAACAAGCTAGCCTAAGGTAACCACTATTTGATCATTTTATAACAGTACAACACAATCTACTTACCTATGAATAATTTATAATCCCAGGTAATAATGCCTAATCCTTAGACTTGTATAATCAGGAGCAATCTCCACTGACGTTAGACCGCTAACACAGTCTTCTCTTTCTCTATATGTACGTATAATATACATTCCACACCTACCGTACGACTTGTGCCTACCTGTACATCGTACCTATATGACCTAATTATTTCTCTAAATCAGCATACCAGGTGTCCCTTCTGTCAGTCAACTGACCATTACCGGAGTGGTTTATTACCAGGTCAACCAGACCATGAAAAAACATCGGGGTCAATTTTATATATTATTCAGTGAAATATCACATGTCAACTCCTCCAATGAGTAAAACAGTGACAATTTTGTAGGACCTGGGCTATATATATACAGAAGTCCTGTCCAGTCCACCATTTTGTCCGAACTTGCAGCAGTTGATATGTTTTTTATATGTACCTCAAGTAAGATCTATGTCACTAATAGAAAGCAAATGTCACAAAGGTGTGTTTGAATAAGCTTATTCCTCAATTTGACATGATCAGTTATGACCATGCCAAAATGTATGAAAAATACATGGGAGTTACTTCCCATCCTCCATTAATATTGAACTGTCATTAGGAACTTCACTTATAAATAGACCAAAAGAAATGATATGTGTGTTTCTTACTCTCCTACCTGCATACAAAAACATCCTTCTTACTGTAACATTATAGTACCAAAATTCAGGAATTAGGTTGACCGAATCCATTTTGTTGAATCCAATATTTCAGAAACAATCAATGATGATCATGCTTTCCAAGTATGTTTATTGTTAATCAAAAGGTTGAAGTATAAATCAATAGGCTCATGCTGATGACCTAAAATCTTTTGAGTGAAAATAAAAATGTTTTGAATGCCTATACATACCTACACTCAAAATCTAATTGAATTGGAAACACAGATATATTTGTATTTGGCCTGCATAGAGATGTTCAATTTATTCATCATTACATTTTAATGTTACCATATAAGTCATCGTCTATACACATACACAACCTGTCTAGAACCTAGATTTGATCATTCATGCATGTTATAAAAAACATTATTAAAATCAAAATAAAACACATGCATCAATTAAATTGCTGACCTATATAATTAAATAAGTTTTGAAGTAATGTGTACAGTGTAATGAAGTATTGACATACCTGTTAGATCTATGTCCTGTGAGAAGTCAACGTCTGAACCTTTATGGCAGGCCATGGGTTTGGGGTCAGAGTGAGGTGAAAGTTCAGAGGTCGCCATGTTGTTGGGAGTCCTTGGTGCAGCGTAGGTCACATCCATCACAATGTCAGGAATATCCGTCAATTGACAGTCAGGGGACGATGGTGACTGGTTGTAATCCCTACTGTCACTTTGCTGTGAGGTGTTGGCAGGCGGAGTATCCTCCCCTGACACCCGTACAGGCGGTTGTTTTTGCTGCAACCGTGCATCAAATGGACGGTTCGGAGATTGCTTCTCTTTAAATTTTTGATACACGTCTCTATCCCTGTCAGAGTTCTGCTTAATTGATTCCATCATTCGATTGGATGATGTGGGAATAGGTCGTGATCTTGGTTCATGGTCTAACAATTCCACATCAGATTTTGCAAGTGAAGAAGTGGACCCATCTTTGCTATACTTTTTGCCTTTAGGTTTTGGTGAACCACGTCCAAGAAATTTCTTAAAAGACTGTCTGAATTTGCTACGAGACAAGTTTTCATCTGATGCACAACCTCCATGTCCACTGTCAGATAAGGTTGACATGGACTCATTACTGCGATCTTTTTTACTTTTCCTTCCAAGTCTTGGAGAAAGCCTACGGAAGAAATTTCCTATACTGTTACTTACAGTCCTCTTTGGGGGAGCAAGGCGATTTGTTTCTTCCTCTGGTTGTAATGGCATGGAGCTGGATCGTTCCATTCTAGGTTGCAGGTCAGCAGGTTGATTCACTCTTTGCTGAGGATGTGCAGGATATTCCAGTTTTGCTGGAGTAGGATGATCTGATCTGTCCCCTCGGGGCGTCCTGTGTGGATCCTTGGAGTTTTTGTCATCTGTGTAGTGATTGGACATTGCTTTCCTGTAGTTTATTGTGCGGTCATGTTCATATTCCCATGCTACAACATTCCGAGGTCCGACATCAGAGGGATGCAGGGGTGGCCTGCCGTTGGGAGTACCACGCCCCCGTCCCTTCCCTGGGAGTGGGGGCTTGGTACGGTACACCTTGGGAGCCGGAGTGGAGGTTTTATTCACTTCGCCCTCATGCTTTGGTGTATCTTTGGAATATTCATTCACAATCATCTGAGTCACTTCATGAATTTGTGAGGAATAGTCCTCTTTATTTTCATCCTTTCTGGGCATCACAGCCTCCTCTTTCTGTGTAGTAGATGAATCAGTCATACTGTCCGAGTATACCAACTTATTCTCTGAAATGTCTTTGTCAGTCCTGTCAAAATCGACCCTTCTTTGTAATAAATCTTGATTTTCGAACGAGTCTGAATGTCTGACAGTCACATTAGTATTGTAAGTCACATGTTTTGAACCTCTATTTGACTTAGATGATTTCTCTGATTTCATACTAGAAGCGCCAGGACTAGTTGATCGGCTTCTGTGCCGTTTAGTCTTGATCGGTGTTGTTACCGCACTGAAACTTGTACGGTAGGGTTGATCAATTCTTGACAACAAAACTTCCTCTATGCTCTCGTTAGATGGACGCTTTGTCAGACGTCCAGGACTAGTGGCTCTCGTGAGGCGGTCGGAATTTACCCGCCACGAGACTGGTGTACCTTCTCTGTGTCTACTATCTAATAATGATTGCGGAGCAAGCGTATCCATTGTTATCCAGTCGGCCAAATTATGAATGTGTGGTATCTATTCTCCCAGAGATCCATGATGTCCATCCAACAATCTGAAAATAAAAGTAAATACATTGTTTATATATTTTCAAAATAATAAACTAGTCATGAGATAATCATCAATTATACACCAGTTAGCATTCACTATTTTTTTCTGTACCATATATATAGTATCACCCTTCTTCTCCCAAGGAGAGTCAGCCCTCATTTATACAACACTGAATTCTCCTGGCCCAGGGTTGCTCTGTACATATGAATAGTCATTTATAGATAAACCTGCAGCCTATTACTCTTTTGGGTTGCATTTCTCTGTCCTGAGGGAGGCTACATTCTTCAATTATACAATGTTAAATTTTTGCTCCATATCAAATTTAGTTAAAATTTCCCCTATTCGACTAGTACGTGCCCCTCCGTCCCACACTGGCCATCTCATATTCTGATTGACCTAAAGAATTCAAATAACAACACATTATATAAGGGCATTGACAGTAACATCTCTATGAGCTTTGGTTAAAATTGATCTGGTGGAATAACAATTACATTGTAAGCAAACAATATTTTAGCCAATCAGAAAGCAGGGTGGCCATTTTGGATTTCAAAACAACCAAAAAGGGAAAAAAATAATAGTACCATAACTGTCAGGATTATGAGAGGCTAGAACATTTTCAGATCAATCTTCAAAAGTCTCAAAACCAATAAAGCAGAAGCAATTTGTTTGACTACCTGCTGTATTAGTTCCATACATGTTGTAGACCTCTGAAACACCTTCTAATACTGCTATACACTTCAGTTCAATAAATACATGGGCACCTGGCCTAACCACAGGTAAAATGTATTCATCGTTTATAGATACACACTGTTGTAGATAACAAAGCATTGTCTAAAACAAGATGTTACAAAATAATGAGAACATGTGTTGCTGTTTATAGTTCCAGTCCGACAGATATAAACTTTGTATAGGACTCACTGGGACTAGACACCATAAGGATCCCAGCTGTCCCACTGTGGTAAAACACAGGCAATTCCACTGTGGCACAATTGGGCAAAAGTATTTCAGTTGACCGGGCGAGGTAGATCATCATCATAAGCAAGTTAGAGCAGAAGATTAACAATCTGAGGTCCAGGATTCACATCCTGATGTGGCCACATCTATTCAATTTTTACACTCAGAACACTGTTGTTGAATCATTTTGTTTATTTTATCTTTTTTTAAAAGTCCAGCAAGGTATGATTTTTTTTCAAAAATAATAGAATCTTCACCTACCTGGAGGATGTGAAGGAGAACTCTTTAAACCTCAGGTCGATTTATTTAATTGTCTAACCAGAGGCCCTGCCGAGGGTTAAACAACCAAATAATCACCTGGAGGGATAGATTTCTCTGCCAGATCCTCGTGGATCCTAGGGGTGACAGAGATATCATACCCTATAGAGGTAACAGAGAAATCATACCCTAGGGGGCGACAAAGAAATGATATCATAGGGGTGACATAGATATCATACCCTAGAGTCTGACAGAGAAATCATACCCTAGGGAGTGACAGAGAAATCAAACCCTAGGGGTGACAGAGATATCATACCCTAGGGAGTGACAGAGAAATCATACCCTAGGGGTGACAGAGATATCATACCCTAGAGTCTGACAGAGATATCCTACCCTAGGGAGTGACAGATATATCATACCCCATAGAGGTAACAGATATATCATACCCTATAGAGGTAACAGAGATATCATACCCTATAGAGGTAACAGAGATATCATACCCTATAGAGGTAAC
>JAUMHH010189562.1:2755-14246 GCA_032359455.1 Chlamys rubida
AAAAGGGTTTTGAAGAATATGCTATGTTTCCCCCTTTGAGCCCCGCCCCTCTGCCCCTAGGGGGGTCAAACCCACCGTTTATCCAAAATTGGTTTCCCTTCACCAAAGGATGCTTTAGACTAAATATGGACATACTCCTGTCATTCCTACAAAAGGAGAATTTTTTTAAAGAATTTGCTAAATTGGGCCCCACCCCTCAGACCCACCATTTTATACAAAATTGATTTTCCTTCCCCATAGGATGCTACTGTTCAAATTTGGTCAAAATACCTTCATCTCAACAGAAGAAAAAGGATATCAAGGCTATTCCTCTATATCCCTTATTGAGCCCCGCCTCTCTGCCCCCAGGGGGATCAGACCCACCGTGTATACAAAATTGGTTCCCCTACACCCAAGGGTGCTTCATAACAAATTTGGACAAAATCCCGTCATTCCTACAGAAGAAGAACAATTTTGAAGAATTTACTATGTTTCCCCTGTTGGGCCCCGCCCTTCTGCCACCAGGGGGGCCACACTCACTGTTTATACAAAATCCAGTCCCTTTAGCCCGGGGATGCTCCAGACCATATTGGGATGAAATCCCTTAATCCCTACGGTAGGAGAAGGATTTTAAATGTTTCACCTCTATTTCCCCTATTGGGCCCCGCCCTTTTCTCCCAGGGGGGCCACATCCACCGTTTATACAAAATTGAGTCCCCTTGGCCTAAGGATGCTTCAGACCAAATTTAGTCAAAACTACTTGGCCGTTCAGGACTAGTAGCGTTTTATAGGAAAGGTTGACGGATGGACGACATACGCTGTGGTATGGTATAAGCTCAATATGGTCCTTCAGACCAGGTGAGCTAATAAAATGTGTGTATGTATACCTCCTGGGGGAATTTTGTTTTTCAAATAGCATCTTTTAAGTTATTCTTTTATTTGAAATCATCAGATCTTAGAATATTTGAATAGTTCAGCAAATTAATTGCTTGGAAATATTAAATTTAAGGGTTCAAAATCAGGAGTCCCCTTCAAAATAGGGAGGGTTGGCAAGTATGCTGTTAAGTAAATGCTGAACAAACTGGAACTTTCTTTCATTGTGTATTAAAAATACAGTGCTAGGGCTAAAATTATTAAAGACACAAGTTAAATTTTTCCAAGTATATGAAAGGCAATACATGTTACTAGATATCCTGTACAGTGTGGTTATTGCTTGCCCTAGATGAACCTGCCTGGAAACACAGAGAACCTGGAGCCATTCTCGACTTCCAGCCTTGTTGAACTGTCCGTGGTCACTCAGCAGTCTGGTGGAGAGGGCATTGCCGAGGACATGAAAAGCTTCTCAGAACAACTTAAACCGTATCCTTTGATAATATCTGCCACTGAATTTCATGATTCATTAATATATTGCTTTTAAATAGCAGTGTATTGATTTAATCAAATAATTACGTCAGTAAGACCATCGTTAAAAAATAGTTTGTTCGCAAGTTTCCTGTCCGACTCACTAAAACTGGCACCTACATACATACTCAAACTTGTTTAGGATCTTGTGGGTATTTTTTTCTATATAAAACATCACTGACACTTTTATTTTTTACATACAAATATGGGATTTCTAAAGTAAAAAAGAAACTACCCACCCACCCACTGAACAAATATGAGTTGGGGAACCAGCAAACATACAATTTTTTTTATGATGACCTATATGTTGTATCTTTCTAGTTAAGTCAATAAGTGTTGTTCATACATTATTCTACCCAAGTCAGCTAGTGCTGTCAATATACTTCAAATCTCACCAGAATTTTGATCTATTTGATTTATAAACCTTGTATATATATACCTATATTTTAGTTCATTCAAATATTAACACCATGTAGACCTTTTTCAAATATCCTATAACAATATCACTTTGTGGAAAGTGTTTATTATAAATTTATTCTTGTCTAAAAATAATTGTAAATCGCCTTAACACCATTCCAGACTTGTGCAGCTTGAGAAGGTGGACCATCGACGACTGCAAAACATCTAGATAGCTGATCAACAAGTATCATTCTCTATATGGTGGATACAAAGTTTGCCAGATTCTAGGAAACAAGAATTCATGACCTTTGAAGGCCTTGCTTTAATATTCCTTATGTCTGTTATTTTGGTGTAATAATTATGCCAGATTCCAGTGAAGACTTCTTCATCTTCAAATACAAAATTGTCGAGGCCGAGAGACTTCATTGAAGGCAGTCACTCTCACCGTTACTGACAAAGTCAGTGTATCTGTTTTTATTGTTACTCATGAACAAAGAGTTTACCTCGCTAAATGCTGGAAAAAACCAACAAACACTGTCAATGACAACTTAGGAGGATCTTAGGAACACAGGTGAACCTTGGTAATCCTGAACGCTTGCCTTCTAGAAATGGATTTCCTGTTACATTATCGGGACTATTTCTACAACAGATGTGTTGAAGATAACCTTGGACAGCTACTCTCTGGCTGTTACACAATGACTGAAGTCAAATGGAATCCAAACAACAATATTACAGTACAGTATTTGACCAAATGAATGCCCCATCCCTTATAAGCACCTTCTATCCTTTTTTTCTGCCACAGGCGTCCCATCCCTTCACCATTATTTTTCAACGTACTTTGAAATAGTATCCGTTATCGCTGTTCGTTTTTTGTGCATTTAGTTTTTGAGAATTTTGGAAAATTCTGCAATCATTCTAATTTTACCAAAAATTCTAAAAGCCTAAAGCATTTATTGAGTCAAATATGGTAATGTCATTAAAGGTGCTGCAAGGAGAGCAACCATTTTCTCATAACTTACATGTAAAACCTTTAACTTCCATCATAAGATGGTGTACCTGATGACTGGGGAGTTATTTGTGGAACAAATGTGGGATATGTAGTCACATGTATGTGTGTTGATAATCCAAGATCTGGAGAGGTTATCACAGACGTTGAATCTCTCAATACATGTAATGATTTTTGTTTACTTGAAAATACAAAAAATTCTCAAGGACATGCTGGTATTAATAATGACATTATAATTAATAATTTGATCTTGAAATATTTTGAATCGATATGTTGATATGCAAAATAAATGTACATGTGAATCATTTCAGTTTTGGAAATATTTATTTGTACAAATTGTGTTGAACACCTCCTGTACCTAGAATAACAAGTATGTTACTGTCTGTATCATACTGAACACCTCCTGTACCTAGAATAACAAGTATGTTACTGTCTGTATCATACTGAACACCTCCTGTACATAGAATAACAATGATGTTACTGTCGGCATCATACTGAACACCTCCTGTACATAGAATAGCAATGATGTTACTGTCGGCATCATACTGAACACCTCCTGTACATAGAATAGCAATGATGTTACTGTCTGCATCATACTGAACACCTCCTGTACATAGAATAACAATGATGTTACTGTCTGCATCATACTGTCATTGATTATCTCCCTTCACATAAAAACTTGGGGCCCCTTTCATGTAGCTGGTTCAACTGTGGTTTGTATATTTTTAAATTCAACATTTTTCTGGTATACCTGCAAATCTTTACGCAGGCCTTGCAAGGCTTTTTCAAGGCTCGTCTTAAAACAGTATTAGATTACTAGGTCCGACCTTATTTCAACAACTCTTTTCCAACCTGTTCAACCTTTTGGATCACAAGAAATGAATGCAGCCGTAGTAACAACTCTATATGTCGGAAAGTGCACCTCCGTCCACGCTCATGCATATTCATGAATTGGCATTGCATTGCATGTAAGTACAAAATGTGAAGGCAGTGTGGTGTCACACCCTACACCCTACCCCTACCCCACCCTACAATGGGAACCGATGGGGGACTAATAGGCAGGGTCCCATGTGTCAATAAAAAGTTGCAACAACAGAAATATATTCTAAAAAAAGTTTTATTCCTGAATTCTCAAAAGAACACATGTAAAAATACCTGGAATGATGTTTATATGAACAGCTACAGGTGGTCAGTCGGGAGAACTACAACATTGCTTGACCTGTGCACCGGTGCAGAATACAACAAAACGTGTGCCCTAATTTATAGCCTACAGAGAATATCGTCTTCATTACGTGTTTATATCAAACACACTCAGATCAAATATTTTCACAAGTCACAGTTATCAGTCGAAGGCTTTTTTGTTCACTTTCCGTTCATATTTTTTCCACCAGATCTTCGAGGTATTTTTTTTAATAATGTACCAGGTATATAACAGAAATACACTGTAGTCTTAATACAAGCCTTCAAAAATAATTTTTATAATTATTTTATAAAAAGACTTTTTTTCGGTTACTTTTTCAGAATATTTGAGAATTGAAAATTTCATGAAGATGACTTTAAGTAGCATATTAATGGGAGCAAAATTATTTTTTTTAATACTATCGGACAATGATAAATACATCACTCATACAGCTTACTGTCTAAATATACATCAACCTAAAAGCCACTACATGCCGTTAATAGCTATTTTCATTTAAAATTTATCATGCAGACAATATTTGAAACCTTTAAGTATATTTTAAATTTCATAAATATGCTTAAAAACTCATATTTATCTTTATGCGATACATGTCGAGTACAGCAGCTTGAAATTAATGAAATTTAAAAAACGAATATTAAGGAACCAAACAGCAAAAATAATTGACCATGTACCACGTCACTTAAAGTAAAACAGGCTGAAAACCTGTTGACATCAAGACGAGATAAGCTAGATACAAAGGTACCATATTTATTTTCTATTCCAATGATGATGTTTCTAGAACGATTTGAACTTTCCTATTTTAATGCGAAGTGATGCTTGTGAACAAATGTATATATACATAGCAAAAAATAACAAAACCACACAATCAAACTTAAAAAATGTTAAGAATATTTTATCTTTGAGCTGAATCGGTTACTTCGGTACATAAGCTAGTATATAAATGTATCTATTTCAATTACAACTGAGACAACGCAACACAGTCTAACTGATTATCTGCAAAACAATCATACAATGTAGAGCATTATGCATGAAACATCTGAGCTTTCGACAATAACTTAGAATAAAATAAAAATAAGATGTAGAATTCTGTAAAAATCAAATTGAGTAGGTTTTGAAAATACTGTACAACATATTTCATTTACTTTATCAAAGAATTGAAGTGCAAGAATACTTTTTTCTGATAAACAATAAAATGATTTTACACAAGTGATGTTTTGTATTGTAATATAAATATGTAACATCAATGTACAGAGAAGTTAAAGATCTATTAAAAGTACATTACATGTCAAGTTACCTCCCTTGCATCATTTCTCGCCAGTGACATCTTGTATGTCTGGTTTTGAAAACATTTACTGTCCCGAGATTCTTATACATATTTATCGTTTATAAATATTACACATACAGCTTACAAAATGGTTCTTTGATCTTGGTTTTAATTGAAAACATTACTGACAGCACATTTCAGATATACATTATGCATTAGTTAACGAAAGAAAAAAGATCCTGAAAAATGAAATAGAAATGCTTACATATTATTATGCTGACTTATCCTACAAAATGGAATCAAAACAAAACCAATATATCGTAGAATCTGGAATTGAAGAAACGATTTATTAACAAATTTCAAATCACGTATGAAGTTTAGAGCCTTAATATATAGGAAGAAATTAATGAAGAAATTTACGATTTGTATATAGGACTTGACAATTCATTTTGATCATGCAATATAAGTTTTGTGCCAAAATAAATTAAGAGCAAAATACTGATTACTTTGATGTATTTTTACAGTGTTTTTGTGAAATATGTACCAGGTAAACAAAATCTAAACAACTTGGTGAAAGATGAGACATAAAGTGATCTACATATCAAACCGTGTAAACCTGCCTAAAGTGACCCCCTGTATACTCTAGAAACCTGTTTAAACTGAACAAACCTTCACAACTAGGTCATTCCATACATAACAGGCATAAATTGAAATTCTTCTTTTAGTTATAGATTAAGAGCTCATAAATATAAAGAAAACTTTTATATTTTTTGAAGGCCTGTGTATACTGAAGTTCTGATGATGGTAGGGTTCAGACTAGACAGGTTACACCGAGACATGAACATAGTACCCTGACTACCAAGACAGAATGGTCCTTGTGTACCACAAGGTCAGAGGTCAACACCAAAGACAATGACAACAACACAAGGTCAGAGGTCAACACCAAAGACGATGACAACACAAGGTCAGAGGTCAACACCACAGATGATGACAACAATACAAGGTCTTAGGTAAACACTGCTGAAGACGACAACCTTTTTAACAGGCAAATACATGGAAAGCGGTTTTAAACAATATCTTGCATAATGTACAGGCCTTATATGAACTATCTAATCAACTGGTTCGCACCATACATGAACAAAAAAACAGGTTTGGTTTGAACTGAAATTAAGACAATTTATAATTAATAATTTAATATCGATTCATTTCCACAAGGAATGGCAAGATGATACAATCTACCTCATATTAATGCATAAAAATATTTTTCGTCAGAAGCGTTATGTGCTATACATACTATCATATTAATTCACATTTTTTCCCTAGGAAGCATGCTTTTAAATAATGAGCTTCATATTTTTTTCAATATATAACAACTTATTGTAAACTATAATTTCATGATCAACCACCAAATTCCTGAACAAGTTAAATTTTCATTTAAAATAGAAAAATTCACATTTTTTTCATCAAATCAACATCCATTAAGTCGGTGATTCAGATTTATTTTGGACAAGAATTTCATAATGCGAGGTAGCTAAAGACGTCCATACATTTTTATATTTGCATATCAGCCCTATTATACATATCGTCAGATTTACATTTGCAAATTAAAGCTATTTTTTCTATATTAAATTTCATCATTTGTTTTCTGTATTTTGTTTTTGTTAAAAAATTAAACCTTCTAGAGATTACAACTACCAGTATTTATAAATAAATATATGCTCTTGTTAACGTTTACTACAGGCGGAATTCTTAGGCCTACGTGGAAATCATGTTTCTCCAAACGTACATTATCTCTATCTGGAATTTTTAAAAACTCCCAGTTCATAAAAGTAAATGATGGATCCCTTGATAATAATTTTCAGTTTTTTCTGGAGTGTTATTCTGAGAGGCACTTTTCACAGAAACCACCGAAAAGGATTGATACAAGTGTCTGGATATATCAGATAAAAATTGTCATTTTAATAACTTCTAAGTGCATACAGAGGTCTGTACATAGTGGTTGGGAGGCACTTTGGATAGCGCACTCGGATTTCATCAAAGTGGTTTGGTTCAAAAACAGGGACGCGAAAAGGATTGGGTCACCCCCACGTGGGTTTTCTACATCCTAATGTTATCTAGCTTTTTCTCATGTTTTGGATAGAGATATTGTACATTTAGATCTATTGTATAAACAATCGTAAATAACATTGATTTCTACTCAATAATACGATGAGCAAAAACAGCTCCACCTGTTTCAGTGTATCATGCATTGGGTTTAAGGTTTAGTTTTTTTATAAACATTAATATATAAATATTGAACATGCCTTAAGAATAAAACAGATAACGTGGGGGTAAATGGGGAAAACTTTATAGACTATAAAATAAACACTGTTTTCATTGAATTGTAATAACAACGGGACAAAAAATCATGATGACGTCACTTCAGCATACAAAAATATCAGTCTAATTCTCAACAAAAACACAACTCTTCTGCAAGTCAAAAAAATTAAAAATACAATTTATAATTGTAAAAAAAAAAGTTTTCAGATGCATTATTATATAAAATATTCTACAACGAATGCTGCGAATCACAGCTATATGTTCCGGTATAACAGTATGTGACATTACACAGTATAAATATTGGGTAGATTTAAATGTTGTTCTATACCAGTATGGCGATGTAACATGATGATTGTGTCGTCTCCCTGACACACACGTTACCGTAAGTTACTGTGACAAGCCCAGACTTGACATAATGTTAAATCATAAGATTTTGTTTAGGTTAGATTTTGTTGTTTCTGTAGGGGAAACACTTTGTTGGAATTATATTTCGACAAATTATTATTTTTTAAATAACTGCTGTGCATAAATGAACTCAATAACTCTAGGGATCACATGAAAAATTCCCAAACATGACCGTACTTGCAGGAAATATGTATATTCCAGATATGACTTCAATTATCATGAAAAATCTGTTTGATCAGGGGTGGGCTTATTACCAGGCGTGGGCTTATTACCAGGCGTGGGCTTATCACAGGTGACATAACAGTTGGGTACAGGTTAACATACAATGGGTACAGGTTAACACACAATGGGTACAGGTTAACACACAATGGGTACAGGTTAACACACAATGGGTACAGGTTAACACACAATGAAAACACACTTTAAATTGAAGCATTCATTGAAGACAGATACATTTTTTTCAAATTGTTTTTTCAAATTGTTCTTCTAATAGAATTCTCTTAAATTTAAACCAAGGTACATGTATGATGGTGCAGGAAATATGGATTTTTTTACAAGAGCATGAACGATGGACTTGTTTTTTCTCTCTCTCTCTCTCAAGTAATTTTATAGCAAGATCACACTTTAAGTTTAATACCTACATTTCATTTTTTTTTTTTTTTATCCTATCCAGTTTTTTACCTGCTCTGTTTTAAACTTTTTCATGAAATAGGTGTTACCTTTTAACAACCTTTTGGAGAAGATCAATATAAATGTAACTAATTAAATCTATGTACACGTGTCTATTAATACATTCAAAACCACAATAGGCACGTACACATACAAGGGAATTTCATGACGGTGAGACTCTCGACAACAATACCACTAGAAATATATAGAATATCGTAATATATATTGTAACTACATGTATATAAAGACAAAAATTTGGTCTCGTTCAATGAGACAGATGTCACTCAAGAAGTTGACCACACTTCGATCGACACTCAAGATCTATTGAAAACTATTTCCTTGAAATATGTATATTTTTTAAAATCAAGTTGAGATTCAAATTTCTCCTATGACTATATGGATTTAAATAGATTACAAAAGTTTAAATATAACAATACTTTATACGTTTATAAATTTTACTAATTTCAAATTTTTTACAATTTCGTTATTCATATTTTGCCCATTTTTTTTTAAAGTACCTGACCATCACGTCATAATATCTGTTTAAAAAACATGACAGTTGCCTGAACCAGATTTATCGGAAGTGTAGTCAACTATCATTAGTAATAAATATATATATGTATATAAATTTGACAATATCAATATTTTTTCTTGGAAAAAAAACAACGGAGGAATGGTTCTTTACAGCTAAAAGCCAAACCATTCGGTAAATCGTTTTCTGACGATCACATTTCAGAGATACCCAGACAAAAACAGTCACTTTTTCCAAATGCACAACCTTGTGTCACTTCACAATGAAAGTATTTTCAGCAGATTTTCAAACATTTAAACAATTTCTATTGAAACAACGTGATATATAAAAGTTAACGATGTTGTGAAAAGAAACGAAGGAAAATGAGCGACTTTTTACCTCATTATTATCTGTCATCCTGGAAAACAATTTCAAATGTCGAATACCAAATATGGGTCATGGAAAATATTTAAGATTATTCATGAAATGAAAAATGTTCACAAATTCAGGACACACGTAAAATACAACAATTCCATGTTTCTATGACACAATTAACATATCATATGGCAAAATATGGAAAACTTGCTCATTATGAAATCCTTATCAATTTGTTCTAAATGAGAGCAGATGATGTCGGAAACGACCAAGAGTGCAAAATGTCAAGGCGACAGTGACTGAGTGCGTTGTCATGGTAACCACTGGCGGGCACCATCTGGTCTGTATCTTCCTCAGTGGTAGCCATCGTCCTTGTCAACACGTCGACACACGCAGATGGCAAACACGATTCCAAAGATCTGAAACATTTTGGTATTGATTAAATTCTGACAGAACAAATTTCCTTTGAAAAATACTATATATACAAAATTATTTCTTCATCAGAATTTGCCAACAGCCCAAGTTTAACGAGTTCCTGAGTAACTTCCATCCCATTTAATATACCAACAACTTTACATGATCACCTACTTACAACAGGACTGAAAAACATATACTACAAGGACTGTTTTGTGCTATTTCATGGTTTTGTCTTTTCATAGTTTCGGAGATTTAAAAGTTGGTGTATTCTTGTCTTTTCAGGAAAAACAGACGAAAGAATAAAATGAAACAAATTAGCCATGGTAACATACTGTTCAGCTTTGCTTATGCAAACTGCAATATCTTGACAAGAGGCCCATAGGACCAGTATTGCTAACCTCCCCTTTGGGAAGGTCAGACAAACTTTTTCAAAATGTTGAGTTTTTTTCAGACATGAAGTAATTGGGCATTTAGTTTTAAGTAGACATACATACCTCGAGACAGGCGACGCCAATGCCTACGCCGATTAGGATGTTCGTGTACTGAAGAGCCATGTCAAGGAGAGTCTTCTTACAGCCCTGTAAGTATTACATCAATATTTTACTTACATTTCTGTAAGAGATACAGTGGTACAGTTCACAGTTTTGAAACTGTCTTATAACAAATATCATTCTTTGGTGACCTCCTGACTGACATTTGCAATGACGCTTGACAAATTCAGGAAAGGTGCTGATTTTTCCTGAAATTTTTCCATTGGCCTTTCACATGTATAGTTTGTTGACGTTCATTTCCCATTTTAATCAAGGAAGTATCATTATTATATTCTGACAATCTACAATCACTAGCCCTCACCACAGTTTGAGGCTAACATGCAGCAGTTGCCAGATACTGGCCGCAGGTTGGTGATTTTTGTCTGGGTTCTCAGGTTTTCCTCAACCACCAAAACCTGACTCATCCTTAACCCTTTCACCACTGTAGACCATAATGGACTCATCCATATCAATACATGGTAGAGTCTACTAATGTTACTTAGGGGTGAAAGGGTTAAATTACTAAAGCTATAAATAGGATGTAAAGCACGACCACACCAAAACCTTTACAATGGTTCCTGCCTACAGTTCCCCATACCTTTTCATTGTAGAAGCTTGCTACCTTGCTGTTACAGTCGGAGGCATTCTTGGGATTGGCTGATTTCACTTCTTCCATTGCTGTTGCTTTGTTGGTCAACACACAGCATGAACGAGGGATGTTCTGTGTCGAGGGAAACAAAAGTGTTAGCATGCATATAAGTGGAAAATAAAAAGAGGAAATTATCTTGTGTGTAAATGTTTACAGTTTTACTCTTTAAACTGACCACAGTGTGGAAATTTTCGCATAAGCAACTGTTCTGAAATCTGCATGTATATATACACAATATATAGGTAATCTACATGTATATATACACAATATATAGGTAATCTACATGTATATATTTACATTTGCATGGCATTGCCACTATATAGCCTCTTTGAAAGCTGTGTCGTTGATGGGACTTTAATCACCATG
>JAUMHH010189573.1:0-14246 GCA_032359455.1 Chlamys rubida
TCTCACAAACTAATGACGTAACAATCAATACCTGCTCACAAGAGCAGATAACTCTGCAATACGCAAAGACGGAATACTACTGAACAGTTTCAATGTTTTTGATACATTTAACATATCATTATGTGTAGATATTTGTTTTACTTTTTAAAAATTTATATTTTATGTCGTATTCTTGAAACGACGGTTGTAAACATTTCTTGTCCGATCCTTTCAATAGTTGATCAGTGGAATAGTAAAAGGGGTTTTGTTGTGGTTGTATGTCTGAAAACAATAAGATATGTGAACAAATCTCCTTTTTTACTTAAAATTTCTCCAAAATGGCAATATATTACAAATTGTAACATATCAGTGTACGACATTTCTGCACGTGAACATTCGGTTAATCCAGACATACCCTATCTAATCGTTATCAGGTTTATTTGGTATCGGTCTAGTCTTGTGTATATACACACACAGATTAAGAAACACTGATACTGTTTCCATGTTGAGGACACATGAACTCACTATGTCTATTTTTCCACAGAGTTGTTTTCGCCTATTAAGTTCGTAACATTCGAAATATAAACGATTGTATTTTATTTCCAACAATTTATATTCATGCTAGATTTCTCCAGATAGAATTTTACAAATACATGTTGCTTTAATTTTTTTTTATTTCATCATCAATATGTTTCAAAAATGTATCTACCAATTGATACAAACTGATTTTATTTGAAAAAAGGGGGTATTAATTTACATATTATGCCAATGATATAAGTAAACTATAAGTATGATTACACAATGCATCATGTTGTTTAAATGCACTTAGATTGCCTTTAGTTAATGTACTCTAAGTTACATTCTCTGTACCCCTGGTTACGTCACGACAGACGTGACGGCTCTGTATAAACCACGTTGTGGGTGAAAGGAGAAGGCTATATTAATCAAAAGGCTATATTAATCTATTAATGTACATAAAAAGAATCCCACGGCAGCATAACGGTAAAATTGACCGGCTTTGGCCGAAAGCCGTTCCTCTGTAATCATTAAAAGACTGTTATCTTGCAATTGATAATTTGGTGTTATTATAAAGCTAATCTACTAGCTAACGTGAGAGAAAAACATTACCAATTTAAACACTTAACGTAAGACCAGGTGATCTTAATAAAAGCTGCCAGTAAGCTTTGAATGTACGGGGGATGCTCCTAAGTATTCCTAAAGTATCCCTATTATTTCAAATTTTTTACCCCCTTTTCATTTGCTTTCAATGCGTAATTAATTTTCGATATGAAAAAGAATATTGTTAAAAGAGAAGCTTCGGATTTATTTGATCTGATAGCTAGCGACGACGTTTTTTTGGTAGAACAATGAAAAACATCCTGCTGTAAAATTGATGTCATCGAATTACTCCTTTTAATCGATTGTATCACAAAAAAAAAAATAAGCAGAAATGTTTGAAAGTATTGTAACGTACACTTATTTAGCCATGTATCTTTTCTTGTGAACACGTTTGTTTCAATAACACTTTAATTGTCTTTAAACATTTCAATAACAAACTAAAACAGCTTAAAGTACTGAATTAAAATTGACACGTTAATTTGCATGCAGACACTTGTCTTGGATATGAAGTTAGAGATCTATGTTTACAGTTTATTAAAATAATTGTATAGGGTACTTTTTAGGAAATTATCAAACAAAGAAATCTATAGAAACAGTTTTATTCAATTTCAAATGTTTACAATAAATTGCTTTGGTAATATTAACAACAAGTAGCATGTTAGCTGCTTGTAAGACATGTTTAACTTTCGTGTAATATAGATATGACTAGAGAAAAACTTCCGATTATATATAATATTTTGAAGACGTTTTATAGCTAAATGCTTCATATCCGTATCTAAATTTTCCCTGCAAATAAAAAAGAGCATAATGTCACTTCCATAACATTTTTTTATTAGAGATAAATGAAGATTTATTGATAAAATATATAGAAAAAAAATACATTTTAGAAAACAATAACGAATACGTATTTACCGCTTAGCGGAAAAATGAAAGAATTTAAACACAAAAGAAATGCATTCAAACAAATAACAAGAAAACAGGTGAACAATTGACTTAGAATTCATATTGGATTTAATGTATTTGTATATACTGACATTAACAGGATCGATACTGCTTTTTAACTTTTTTGAGTTTGTGGCATAAATGTTTACTAGCGAGTTCATCATGATAAAAGAATTTATGTCTGTAATATTTTTGTAATGAAAAAGCATTTAAAAGCTGATAACAAGACTAAACTTACGTAGACCCTTCGGTAACGGCCAATTAAACGTTCCAAAAAGGCTTGCAGACAGCCATTCTGGCGCAATGTACAGCAACCAAAAAAATGTGTTACTTTCTTTGCCAACCAAATATCGACCTTCTGGGTATTTTGCTGTCAGAGCGTGTTCATAAGCGTCCACAACCTGGTAGAATCGCCCGGAAAACATATACTTATCCCAAAGTGTCTTTATTACTGGAATATATAATGTAAGTCATACTAGTAAATGAACACTTCTTTGGCAAAACTGCCTCCGTTATTGTACTCCCCGGATAGCTCCCACGTGTTATAATTCGTTACTGAGTGACGGGTATGTTGCTATTCTATGGATGTTTTATTTTGTTATTTTTTAACCTTTGAAACAAAGATATTATCTGTCTACGATCAATTAATATGCACTGATCAAGAATAAGTTTGTTATCAACAGTGCTGTATGTTATTGAATAAGATACGCCAAGCTCTACAAGGTCAAATTTAATGTAATAGATGAAATCATATTTTTTTAAGTTTTCAGCATTACAAAATACTCAACAATAGTAATTTTCACACTCACTTGTTCATTTTTTATTAAAAAAATCAATACATTGACTAGACATTTAAACAATAAGATAATATATGTATATGGGAAATGAGAAATACAAATACAGTCTAGTCTGGTCTACACAAGATATAACGTTGCCAGAATGAACAAGTGAGTGTAATCATTATTTTGCAATGCCTCCACTACGGAGCGGTCCAGGGACCTCTGGTGTACGAGTGCGATGTTCTACCAAATGAGCCCAAGAGAAATCTCCGTAGCCGAGTCGGTAGGTAGCGGCTAGTATTTTTTTATCAGGAAGACCTATTCCCTTTTCTATGACATAACTCATTCCGAGTGTTAATAGATGTAACAGCAAAGAGATATAGAAGACAAGTTCCATTTTATTTTGATTTGCCCATTTTATAGCGATTTAAGGCAAAGATAAATCAAACAATATCATTACAGAAAACCCTCCATTTTTAAATTAATACAACTTCTTAGTATGAATAATGTTAGAGAGCTATCCAAATTAGGAGGATATTTACATTGAGCATTTAAGAGGCGTTACTCAAAGGTTTATGTATTGTGGTGTTCCATAACTGTAATGTGTTAATAAAGTATTGTTGTATGCACATTATTGAACGGTGTTTTATGTATACTGTGATGTCACTCATGTTATTTGCATATATGAGCCTAAGGGCTTTTAGCTAATAAAGGAAGTTGAATATTGAGAGGAAGGCGGATTAAGGGTTTTGGACCATATTTCCCTAGTCTTTAGTTGGGCACCAGTGGTGAAAGAGGTCATTATTTTTCAATCCTTTAAAATTCGAACCTGCCTTTCCGAGTCGGTAGGAAGCGGTCAGTATTAAACTAGGGTGATTGATTAGCTATAGGTTATGATAATGATCAAAACAGTAAACACTCTGTTCCTGTCCTGGTATTCACAACGATAAACAAGACAGATGGCCACCAATATTTAATCATGTTGAAACAAACTATAGCTACTTTAGGTTAGATGACGTCACTAAAATTGTTTACAACGCAACTATTGATGATGTCATGTAACTGACGGTGACAAATGAATATCAGTCCGCCCGAATAAGCCCAAGAAGACAGAAAGGCATAGCGGTCAGTCTTGTGTACTCGTTGTTTTATTAAATGTACATATATTTATGGTGATGTGGTGTAGTGATATAAGCTGCGGATATGTCTAGGCTAGGCGATCTGGTGCGGAAGGTTGCGAGTTTAAGGCCCGGACAGGAAACGAGTAATACAATTGTCTTCCTTCGCCGTTTGTGTTTTCCTTCGCCGTTTGTGTTTATTTCTCATTGATATCTATATGTTAATAACTATACATATCTACGCTGTATTAAAGACAAGTTGTGGGTAGGGTAAAATTTGCTCTCCACAAAAATCTGTAGGAATCGTGAGGTTCTAGAATGCTCAAGAAATGGTAAAATAGCAATACTAAATGTGAAATGAACATTCTGCGATCTGAAAATATTCCATATTTATTCTAGCTTAGGTTATCGCTAGTAAAACGAAAGGACGTACTAGGTAATATCTATAGTCTGTACAAGTTTGATACTTACATAGGTCAGGGTAATCCTTTCCGTAATACTCTTTAGTATCCTCATCTTGGCGATTAAAATATTCGTGTACTTTTTTCTTCATGCTGCTGAAGTCAATGATGTCGGTTTTATATGCACTTGGTTCTACGATGCTGACCTTAATACCGGCTGTGTAACACTCCTGCCTGTGATAGAAAACAAGAGGCCAAGATGGCCTGTATCGCTCACATGGATTTGTTTAAATAACCTGATATGAAGTAAAGATATAGCACTCCATGGTAGGTACTGTATATGAAAAATCAATCCAGTATATCAGAAGATATAGTAAGAACAAACTTTAAATGTCATAATCGAAGATGGCAGCCTGGTGGCCATCTTGTTTTAATGGATACTCACTAATAGTAACAGGCACTACTAAACAACTTTATGGAGACAAAAGTGGGATAAAATCTCGTAATCTCTATGGTAAAGAAGGATTTTAAAGGTTTAACCTATATTTTCCCTATTGGGCCCCTCTCCTCTGCCCCTAGAGGGTTCATACCAGTCGTATATATTAAATTGAGTGCCCTTGGCCCAAGGATCATCGAGACCAAATAAGGATGAAATCCGTTAATCCCTATGGTAGAACAAGGATTTTAAAGGATTTACCTCTATTTCCACTATTGGACCCAGTTCCTCTGTACCCAGGGGCCACATCCAACGTTTATACAAAATTGAGTCCCCTTGGCCTAAGGAAGCTTCAGACTAAGTTAGGATACAATCCCTTTATCCTTATGGTAGAAGAAGTATTTAAAAGAATTACCTCTGTTTCCCCTATTCGAATCCACCCCTCTGCCCCCAAGAGGGGCACAACCCGCTGTTTATACAAAATTGAGTCCCTGTTGGCTCAATGATGTTCCAGACAAAATAAGGATAAAATCCCTTTATCCCTACGCTAGAAGAAGGAATTGAAAAGTGTTATCTCTATTTCCCCTATTGTGCCCATTACCTTTGCACATAGGGGGCAACACTCATGTTTAGAAGTATACATCTATTTCTCCTATACAACCCAACCCTCTGCTCCCGGGGGGGGGGGGGGGGGGGCCCACCCACAGTTTTTAAAAAACTGAGTCCCCCTGACCTTTGGGTGCTTCAGTTTTAATTAGGATAAAATCCCTTTCCCCTACGCTAGAAGAAGGATTTTCAAAGTTGTACCTCTATTTTTCATATTTGGTCCTTCTCCACTGTTTATACAAAACTGAGTGCCCTTAGCCCAATGATGTTCAAGATAAAATAAGGATGAAAATCCGTAATACCTATAGTAGAAGAAGAATTTTAAAGGTTTAGTTCTACATGTATTTCCCCTGTTGGGCATTGTTTCTCTGCATCAAGGGGGCCACAACCACCGTGTAAACAACACTGGGTGCTGCGGAGCAAATTAAGTTAAAATCAACTAAGCCGTTTAGGACTAGAAGCGTTTTAAAGGACACGTTGACGGACGGGCGGACGGACGACAGACGACGGACGACGGATGCTGCGCCATGGCATAAGGTCACTTGACCTTCGGGCAGGTGAGCTCAAAAACATCTCACACATCTAGGCATAATATAAATCTTACATACGATCCTGAAAATACAGAATTTTGCGCATAGCGTAGATTGTGTACAATTCTGTTCATTTTCATAGTTGAGAAATGAGAAATATTCTATTTGGTCTATTAACCATGAAATAAAATTAACTGTTCATTTAACCATGCAGTTTTTATGTCTAAATCATCGAATCCCAAAACATAGGTGGGCGCCTGAGTGAACTTAAATTATAATAATCCCAAACCAGCTTATTGTCAGTAAATGATAATTAGTGTTTTAGTTTAATATGCAGAAAACGTTTTGACGAAAGGGATAAAGCATGCTTTTGGTTTCCTTAATTCAGGTCGATTCCTTTGTACCATATAAAGGCCGAATTATTTGGCAAGTGTCGTTAATAAAGCAGAAGACGCTTAACCTGCCGGACAATCTGGTCTTATATTCTCCTTGAAATTTCAAAAAACTCCATTAACTTTCATTTTATCAAATTTTTCCCTAGTTTTATGAATCTTTAGTTCGAATTTTTTACGCTTCAGTATTCCTGTGCGGTTGTTTGTTTTTTCGTTTTTTTTATTCCCATATCATTAATATTAACCGACAGGTCCGTGGAATGGTTCAACAATATGTGTCGACAGTGGTATATAAGTAATGAACAGCATTTATCAATGTCCATGCCGGTATGAAGGTAAATATGTTACATACATATGAAGCCCTGAATGATTTAGTTCAATACATATATTAAAATTCTACATTTTATAGTTATAATTGATATAAAGATATGTATTTCCTTCTATTTTCGATATTGAAGTGTCTGTGATGTCAGTAAAAGCGATGTTCCTCGAACAGTTGAAAGGTGCGATGTGTGTGTGTTACGTTCATCTTTCAGATACAAGTTGTTAGACTCTGCTGGAGGATTATTTAACTCACCGTTGTCGACGTTATACCATTAGTCTACGACTACTATTGAAATCCCCGGGGTTTGCTGTACATGTAACCTTGATGGCCACAGTTATCTCTTTTGAGTAGTGACATGGTTTTTGATATACACACTTTACAGATTATTAAATTTTTAATGAACCTGTGCTCCTCTTTTTGAAATATTTAATTGATAAGGTGTTACGCACCTGCCACTCTGTTTCAATAGTAGTTCAGATTATTTAAATTTCCAAGTTTTTTGCCCTTGGCATCAACGATGATTCCGAGCACTAAACAGCTGTATGATGCAGTGTAATTCATTTTTTTGCTTACTGTATCCAATACCAAATTGTAAAGGTGCAATCACATACGTTCATCTTTAGCGTCACCAAATGTTTGTATCTAACGGTTATCTCACGTGTATCTAGGCGGAAGAAGTTTTACAATGACGCTGATCAATCCTGTTCATCGCAGTATGAATGCTCACGAAAGAAAAACAGTAAGGGAAATGTATTTATAATGTATGTACATGCTGTTATGTATGTCATGTAACTATTGCATCGACCACTGAGTGTTACTGTATGATTTGCTATTGTTTTCCATGAAACACGTACACAAAATCTGGTATTCTTACATATCATTATATTTTGTGACTGTTTCGAGTCAACAATAATATTTGATATTAAACCTATTTCTTTACATATTGTGCATCAGTTAGTAAGATGAATGTGTTATAAACTTACATCAAAAACAGTTCGAGGTTAAGGTATGGCTTTTGCTAGGTTTAACTTTTTAATGGTCCAAGCAAACGACTTGTTACCACGTCAATTGTCCTTCTAGTGGAAACGTTCCACATTGAGTACCTTGTGGTAGGTAAACACAGTTTTTGTTTCCTTCTGATTACTTATGATGCATGAGAGCGAAATGCTTGTGGAATGCTATTAATTGATGAAGCAACAAAGAATTATGTTTCTCTAGCACAAGGACAATATTTTGTGTTTTACACCGAAAAGAACAATAACACAACAGTCAAGGTGGTCATTTTGACCCGTTAATGTCGTCGTCTTCGTCACTGTGTTGGGTTTTGTCCGTTTCTCGAGAGAAACTTCGAACAAAGGAAAACTCTAGCATTTAAGACCGACACGATGGTTTCTTTATCCATCATATGATGTATATTATCAAATCCGACACGCTTTTATGTAGATAAACTTCAATAGTTTAGATTGACACCATATATTGCGTACAGCTAGATGCATCAATCGTACTAGACGAATCATATTGTATGCTATCTTAATTATATCAGATCGAGACAAAAACTTGTCATGTGACCATGAATCTTACCTGATGGCGTCTGAATACCCCTCCACAGCGAATTTCGAGCAGACGTACGGTGCACCCCCTGCTGCGATCAACCTGCCAGACACGCTGGACATGTTGACGATCCGCCCCCTCTCAGCCCTCACTAATGGCAGAAACCTGTTCGTGACCCTCACCATACCATACAGATTAACGTTCATTAACTTCTCGAAATCCTTAATGGATAACCATTCCGATAATACGATACCCAGTGAGTCATATATACCGGCGTTGTTGACCAGGCCGTGCAGTCCTAAAAGGAAAAGGGATATTTATGAATTTTATTAATCATACGAAATCGAACCAAAACCAGTTGCATGAAGTTTAAAACTTAACAAATGTATTGCACTAGACAGAAATATCTTTATTGATATAAAACCCTCATCAGTGGTTCTGGAGACCAAATGTGTAATGTCGAAATATGTGTGATAAAAACCAAATGAATATTTTTAGAAGTGGAAGAAAACAGGCAGGGGTCGGTGATAAAACGAACTAATGATACATTTTAGAAATAAAAAGCAAATAATTAAGGTTATTTGGACTATAGCAAATGTTTTTATGTAGGAGAGGATATATTTCCGATTCAAGGAAAACCAATGTTGGGCATAATATAGAGATTTTCCGAGTTATTAGAAGCCGAATTGTCTATCTATTAAATGAGGGATAAATCTAAATTTATGTCTGATAATTGCTGTTACATTTCCGACATATATATCGTTATTTTGTGTTCAGCGCCGATAGAATATGTACGAATAGATATCTCAACCAAGGGAACGGAATTTCGGCAAAGAAGTGAGGCTTACCGAGCTTATTAACAAAAGTATTTACCTATCAATCATGTACATGTATATACATATGGTAGACTTATATCTTCTCACATCTTTAACCAATTTATCTGATCCAGAGGTGTAGCCGCCATATTGTGGCAAAATATCAACTTCGTCAATAGTTTACCGATTTTCAAATTATATATACATTTACCTATGTAAAAAGCGCATCACATTTTAAATTTTACATACGCAAGGCTTTTTTAAGTTTGAGATTTTCTACATTAACGTCGGTGCTATTTATAGTTTTTTTATTTAATTATTTTTTTTTGATTAATTGTTCTCCTACCCTGTTCACTCATTGAGTATCATGCACTGTTAACGTTACAGGCTAAAAATACAGGGTTGGTGTGCCGTTGATGCATTGACGACGTGAAATCATTGTACTGTTCGCGTGACGTCATACAGTTGTTTTGAATAGGGAAACCCCCTCGTCTCAACACCAGGGTGTGAATACACCTGTCCAGGGTAAGAGAAACACGTGTCCCAAACACCCGTGTGGGGTAACATTTATACGACGAAAGTGCACCAAATGACCCGGTTCAGGAACTTCTATCTTTTCTTAGTCTTGACGACTAGGTCGTGCATACAATCAAATGTGTGCGTCCACACTGTTCTGACATTATGAAACGTGACAGCAGAAGAACAATCATCGCTTTAACACAGTCAGCATCTGACACCGACTCAAAGAAATAATCAATTTGCAACCAAACCTGTTGTTAAGCTTTTTTAATTCCTTTTATCATTAAAGTATAACGTCAGCACGCAATGGGGTTTTTCTGCTCTTTCCAAATATGTTTCTTTGTAAGTTTGTTCGGTAACTAGAATAAACATACTTTCTTTACTGTTGCATTTGCAATGTCAGGATCAATTTAAACGAAATTACCAAGAACATGTTTGTAAAACGTTGGAGAAAAAGAGTCATTATTGGTGTTTGCCCGTGGAGCAGGGAACTTCTACCATCTGATGATTGACTACATTGATTCTTCCAGGTTTTCCATCATTGGACAAATCTCTAATTGGCATGGCCAGCCATGTAAGAAACCCATATTGACAAACTGTAAACGCATGGTATTTCAAACGAAAAACGATTTTGATGTATTGTGTAACACCAAAGCTGCAAAAAATATTTGGCAAATCAAGTAGCACATCGTTGATAAGCAGGTCGCTATTGTCTTGTTATAATATATGTCGGTTTAAGTATGTCAAGTCAATTTCGAATGGGCTTCTCAACGCAATTTTACCGGTTTTTCCTAATTTCTGGTGGATGAATTGATGAATGTTCTTGAGAGTATATGTACCGAAGTGTGCGAAGTGTGACCTGGAGTCACAATGCATGGCGTTTCAGACTTTCAACAAGATATCCGAGGATACATTCCCCGATCAGATGTCTAAAGGTATTGTGTATGTTTCCATACCTCATCGGATTTCCCCGGTAAATTGGTCAAAAAGGTTTTGTTTCATTTTTTTGGTTTTGCATTTTCATAAAGTTAATAATTATAGCAAGTTGACAAATAAACAAACAAAAAATGGAGTTTGTATAAAACAACTAAAATCCGTCTACTCGCGTTAGTATCTCGAAATTTTAAAATATTTTCCTGAAACGATCTCGACATTTCGAAAAAGAGTAAGTTGCAATTTGAGTTAATAAGTCGACATTTCGGATAGTATTTTGAAATTTCGCGTTAGTAAGTCGACATTTCGGCTAAGTAACACTTAATGCAAAATTTAATTTCATACCTAGCCCTAATGCTCTTCAAAAGTCATTATTCTTGACATCAAGTTTGTTTAACATTCACAAAGTTTAGACCATAGCTAACGAGACTTTCTTGCTCCCAACCAACTCCATGAAACATTCAGAAACAGTTGGGAATCAATTACCACGTCAAAGCTATTTTAATTTAAACAAATGTATACATAGCATAGGGTTTAAATAATTTCCTTAGGATTGATCTCGAAATTTTGAACACATTTGTGTTTAAGTTGTGAACGAAAACAAATCCAAAATGTACTATAAAAGTAGAAATTTTCGAGTCTGAAAATGTTTGCTTTGATCATTGCGTGGCAATTTCAATATGAAAAACCGCGAACATTTTCACACGTAGAAATTTTACAGTATCATAAAACTCACAAAGTGTTATTCAACTAGATTCAGAACGATTAGAAGATATTAAAATGTGCACTCATTGTAATTTCAAACATTTACCTCGTCCATCAGGCAGTCTAGATTTCACTATCATGAACGCCTTCTTGATACTCTCTTCATCGGTGATGTCAATTAACATTGACGTCACTCGACATGACGTTGACTTATCCAGTTTTGTTTTGCCATCTTCTGTCAAACATCCGGCGAATACGTTGACACCACGAAAATCCAAGCGTTTGGCCAATAAATGACCGAAACCGCTATCACATCCGGTTATAAACACATACTTGTCGTAAATCCGAGGAATCTTCAATGATTTTAGGAATTTTTTAGATATCACGTATGCTAGAACCAGCAGCGCCACGATGTACCAACTCATCTTGTAAAAATCTGGATAGAAAATAAAAACATTAAACTTATTATCTATTAACTCATACAGATACAGTTACAGCCTTATTAAGATACCTTTTGGTTAAGGTTGTTCTGTCATGAGAATCAGGAGAAAACACACCAATCTGCAATAAGTACCTGGCGACTGCATAACATACAATGAAGACGTCAAACCCGCGAACCCAAGATAAGATTCAAAATGTTCTATGGTTCGTAATAAAGGTTATCTCTAAGTAGACATTAATACACATACACTGATTTAGGGGAGTTAAGAAATGGTGGTCTCGTAAGAGGGAGGATTGATTAATAGGGAGAGTGTCTCGAGCAAATTCGAATGTTTATGAATGATAGAGGTAAGCATTGCAACATAGGGTAGACAAAAATCTATCAAATCCTTTGTATCACATTGTCAATAAAAAAAAGACTCCATCTTAACTCAAAGTCTGTGCACATTGTACCCCATGCTTAACGATCCTACCTTTACTCATTATCAATTGTTGAACAAAAATTATATACTTATATATTTCTTTTTAAAGTATAATGACAGAAATACAATATTTTCACAGATAATCAATTGTAGATAAGATATTAGAGATTAAAACAAATCTGTTATATGTCTATGAAATACATGTACATTCTCGAGGCTTACCTTCATATTAATGTAACCCCTCAATGAGTCTGTCAGTCTGTTTTACTCACATTAAAATTGACAGGACAGGTTTATGACATAAAAGTTTGTCTGGTGTTTACATCTCCCGACATTTCTAGTAGCTATCGGATAAAACATCGTGCCGGTAAACTCAAATTTCGTCTAATTAAGTATTTGTTGAAGCTTTTTTAACATTTAAAGGTTTTCTTATTTGACGATTTTTTAAAAAATTTATAAGAAAAATAAATAAATAAATAAAATGAGGTTAACCAGAGAAATGCTGATGTTAATAAAACGTTCAGTACTGGAGCAATGTAATGTTTATATCATTTTACATAAAATGAATAAACAACGACATACCAGTAACAATAAACTCTATGTATTGGATCGATATTATTTTTTATATCATTTTAAATAAGATTGATTAATTTCTTTATTAAGAAAATATCATAAATAAACGCGATAATCTCGAATAAAATAAAATTTGATGTATTGGATCGACATTATTTTCATATCATTTTACACAAGATAAAATAAATAAATTGATAAATAAAGGAAGACAAATAAACACGGCAATACCGATGCATGATGTATTGGATCGATACAATTTTCATATTATTGTGTATGCTTTACTACGTAGTTGATAGAAATTCCAGTTACTATCAAAACAAACAGAAAACCCCTCTACATTGTACCACGATAACATATCATTCTATTTAGCATAATAACCAGACAAATTGGGTCATGGTAATGTTCTGTAAAATAAACCCCTTAGCATTGTCATCGTGTTTAATAACCGAAACAATAATGCGACGTCACACCAACTTGATTTTTAGATATGTTTATAATCCACCATTGGTTAAGTTTGGTTTCTTTTAATATATTTATAGAATTGTGTATTCTAAATATTGTAATAATATTAGATAAGATATTACATTTGTAACGTTTATTTTTTATCAAGCTGTTCATGCTTTATTGGGTTAGTTTATTTCGTACATGTGGTTGTCTGGTCAGTATTGGGGATGGACACCGATATTTGTACAGTGTAGTGATGTCGGTCTACGATAAGATAACTGTATCTTGTTTTGTTCATATCAATGTCAAATATACGAAGGACACATATAGTCAAACGAGCTAGATCGCCATAAACAATACTATTACCGAAATGGCGACAATTGCTTCTTCCCAAAAAGCAGTACATTTTATTCTAATATTTTATCAAGAGACCATCTTTAAACAATTCTTTTGAATCCTCTCTTAGGTGGTGTTGTAGGACAGTTTAGACTGTAGTTAAAGCTACATAAAATCCCATTTGGCTCATTCATATAAAATATTTAAAAACTTTCAGTGTAGCATTTACCTAAATACCGTTGTAAACAATACTGTGACAGCCCGTACTAATGCTACTAGACATTTCTCATTTTGTGGGAGCCAGAGACGGACACTGTGAGTAGTAAAATCAGGGAACATCTCAAAATTGTTTTTCATTTCTTCTGTATTAAGGATTCCTGTCCACTGCTAGCAACACAACACTAGAGAACGATCTTTTAGTGCTCCTTACCTGTAGTAACATCCCCTGATTTTCCTTAGATGTATAACTGATAAACTTCTCTTGTCTGATCTCACCTTACTGGGTTTTTTCAGAAAACATTTTTTTTTTAATTATGGTTTATACTGCATGAAAACAAAGACTCGGTGCATGCTACAGTTGATCGCAGTAGTATAGAAATCCGAAAATTCACTCCCCAGAAATGATCCCTAGAACAGTCTTCTAAGAATAGCATAACATGATTTTGCGCCCCGCCCCCTCCCGTTGATGGTAAATTTAATCTGCAAATGTGATCTCTGTCACTCTGATAAAAAGCAAACTTCTTCCAACTGATTATTTTGGCTCGGGGTATTTCTTTTAACTCAATCGGCGTCAGAAAAATACAAAAGACGTCCCGGGTGAGATCCTTAACGGCGATATTGAAATATCAATTACCACGGTCACATATTTGTCGCATTGAGC
>JAUMHH010189584.1:0-14246 GCA_032359455.1 Chlamys rubida
TATTTGTATATTTACCGTGACATTGTTATACTATTTGTATATTTACCGTGACATTGTTATACTATTTGTATATTTACTGTGACATTGTTATAATTGATATACATTTATCTTTTCGTTGTTATACAGCTAGTTCAGCGTGATTTGTTACATTGTTATACATTCAGCGTGACGTTGTTACATTGTTATACATTCACTGGGTCCGTGAATTTATAAATTATATTGATTTAATTAATGATAAATTGACATGTTAAATTTTATATGAAAATCATTAAAATTTCTTCTTCAATTGATATATTGTAAATTTCAAATTTAATTAGATATTAACGTCATGAGTTTCATGTATATCTGAATATATGCTCCTTATTTCCATGTGTTCGGCCAAATCTCGACTGTATCTGAGGACCTTTCTAGACTAATTGTTTATACTTTTGTTCTGTAATATTTGTACCAATAACTACTGGTTTATATGCTAATTAGTTGAAGAAGATAATTAACTTAACAACGATTAATATCATCATCATAACAATGGTAGGCGTATTGCCAGCGTCCCCTTTATTCACAAAGTTCTGGCGGATGAGCTTTTTTTTCAAGTTGCCCAACCATAATCTCCAGATACAATACAAATTATGTTTATACGTGTTTTTTGTCCTTGAAACCGTATGCAATACACTTTCATTTGCATATATGCATGTATTGCAATTGTAAGTGTATATGTAGTTGTTAAACTTTTATAAAAGGACACCATTTGATGACGTCACAATGTCTTACTTCCTTTACTGTTAGTTCTACATAGAGCTAGGTGCACTACTTACTTTATAGAAATATTTACATAAATCATGTACAATAATTTCAAGCATTTTATTAATTAATTAAGACATTTAGGTTATTGGGATTTTTACCTCAAATATGTTTTTAGACAATTATTTTGGTATGTCAGCAGGCTTGGTTTCTCTTGAATCGGGCATTAACCTAGCTGCAAGTTTATTAGATCGTTATATAGAACTATAATATGCTTCTCCTAAGCTTCTCTACGTCAACTTAGAGTCTAGTCGTTTCTCTTACAGCGCTAAATCAAGATTTGAACCTAAGACTTCCAGTCGCTCTAATTGGTTACCTGATAGTAGTAATTCTCTAGACCACACCAGTCTGTTCTACCACATAAAGCCAGAACAAAAAATTAAGAGGTATACAAAATAGAACAGGTTTAAAAGAGTGTAATAAAGTCCAGACAGATCATGAGAGCATGAAGATAAAAAGGGGATCAAGGTTTAGAGGTATAGAGTAAGGGGTTCGAATCTCATTGGAATGCTTAGGGATGGAATGGAAAGAGGAGATGGGATTTGTAAATGTATGGGTCTCCGGACAGTGATAGAGACTGGAGTTCGACAGAGTCTAGCTTCTTTACAATGTTTATCTTATCTTTGGTGTTTGAGGTGCATGGGGTATATGACAACTACCCCCCCCCCCCCCCCTAACGGCTTTAGATATGTGTTACATATTTACCGTGACTTGGCTCAGTTCTTTTGCCTAAGTGTACACCTTAACTGACTTGGCTATTCTAATTCGTGTATTTTTGTAATATGTTTTTTTGCATCTTTTATTCATGGTTATTTATCAACGTTTTTGATAACTGGGGCGTAAATATCACAAAAATCGATTTCAATATCTCAATTAACCGAGTAACCAGCTTCTCACCTAGTGCAACCAGCCCTAACGACATTCGACCAATAATAGCCAAGGTTATAGACAACTCGACCAATGCCTAAACTTGTTACACAAACCACACTTACGTCCCGGCGGTACTACTTTAATCATCTCTGAATAGACTGTATTCACATGGATCATAAATAAAATGAAAATAAATTACAAAGCAGCAGATATATTTGTTTTCCTGTCATAATATTTTTACTGCCAGTGAAATCAACGTTTTCCTATAACCTGTGACGGTCGGTAAACACAGCATCCTGATTTACGCCGACAACTTAAAGCATTGTCTTCTTAACTCCAAAAATAAAAAATAAAAAAATTGAAAAATTGATAATTTTAAAACTTTTTACAAACAGTTTTGTACAACTTTTTTTGCCTTGAATTGTTTCAGAAAAACATTTTTTTTAAAACCCACGCCTACCAGTGCTAGTAAAGTGGTTTAAGGTATTATGCTATCGTTGAGTTGACAAATCTTGTAAAACTTGTCAGCTGTCAATACATCGGAGCCCCAGAGGCCACGCGAGAGTACGTAGGGCCAATGTTGGCGGCGGTATTGACCTTATACATACATTTGCATCACGTTTCCGGCTGTAATCGTACTGTTAACCTGTCAATAAACGTACAATCAATCACGCTGTCATATTTTCAATAAACAATTACAATATCATATTCCACTTGGTATTTCTCTCCGATGTTTACGCTAGGCTGCTGCGGATGAAGTTCTGTCGTGTAAATATTTTAGTGCATGACTTTAACGCATGCACCCCTGACTGTTCACAGTAGACTGTCCAATTCATTGATTCGGAAGAGTCGAAGTGTGTCTTTAGGGGTTAATGGGTTAATTAAAGGGGATTGGTTAAACCTTATGCAAAATGCTTTATACAAAACACACATTACAATAAAATTAAGATATCAGTTCCTGAATGTTGCTGCTAATCGAAAATCTTTGCTAGGATTTGCTTTTCAGGTTTGTAAGTCAAAGATTATGGAAATTGTTATCACAAATAAAGCGCTACATATTCTGCATCATATACATCGGTATCAATAACCAAACCATTGCCATCCTCCCTCAGCTGGGACATTGATAAGAGGATTACTAACGCTAGTGGATAGCATACGTGTACAACATGAAGTGTTATTTCACCATGTCTAGAGGAAACACTATCCTCACATCTATAAGGACTGGTCATTATCTGTATGGGTAATATAACGTTTTACCAATGGTACCTAGAAACCCCGAAAGAGAACATTACCACACGTGATGTACTAGCATTTCTCCTTTAAGGAAATATTACATTTATTACATATACCAGAGAAGAAAAAATTATGTAACGTGATTTACTAACATTTCCCCATTGAGGAAATGCTATATTTATTAAATGTTACATGTATCGGAAAAGAAAAACATTATTTCACGTGATTTACTAGCATTTCTCCATTGAGGAAATATTACATTTATTACACGTTCCAAAGAAGAAAACGTTAGTCACTCGCTGTTCTAGCATTTCTCCTAAGTGATCTGTAATTATAATAGAAGGAAACATTGTATTACATGTACTTTACCCAACACAGAAACGATGACGTCAATGTGTCATTACTTTTAACGAACTGTCCTGCTGACGAAGGTAATATATTACCTTTTCCAATTACTGACGCTGAAATATCACTAATTCCATAAAAAAAACCCCAATTACATGAATTTCGGAAAACAAATGTTCTTTTATACCTCATTAAATCTTTTTGTTATAAGATATCTGATCCTCGAATCCAAAAGATATGCGTTTTCTGTTAGTAATTGGTTTTTTATTACTTAGCCTCAGAGTAGACACAATATCACATATCGTAGGTAGAGATAAGGAGGCATCAACATAGCAAATATTGGCGCTGTAGAAGTGCATTCTATAGTGTAAGGTAAGGTGAAAAAAGGAAGAACAATTTATTTGTTTTTTTAAATACCGCGGTTAGTAAAATATACATAAGATTTGAACAATTACATTCAAGATAAGAACATGCAGGTTCCTCTATTATAGTACTCTGTTTCGCCTTAACAGTAGTTCAACCTTACCCAACTATTATACTACAGTTTTTGCACTTATTATTTTTGTATGAACAAAATAGTGTTTTGTAAAATTCCGAGAATATACCTGAACAGATTGAACTTCACTATTTATAAGAAACACAAAATACCATTCTTTAAAACCGTTAACCTCTCCATATATAGGTTTTAACCAACGATTGAAAACCCAACAGACACGACTACCTTTGTGGTAGACACAGATGTTAAATATTAAATATTTCTAAACATTTTCTTTAGGATGGTAAGTATGGATTATGAGAAGTTCTTTTTACACAACAAATACAATTTTCTATGTGATGTTTCGATGACTAGTACGATATGTACACTGTCACCTTCATCAGACAAATGACCAGTGAAGCATATACACACAAAGGTGTAAAATGTGTATGAGTTGTCCACAAAATTAATGTCAATTTCAGGTATGCTGTAAGCGTATGTACAATAGTATATATGTACTGAAATGACTCGATTCAGCTACGCTTTGTTAAATAGGTCATACACTTTAAAACCCATTCTGACGTAACTTTTATCATAGTGTTTTACCTTTACTGCAATCTCCCGACATTTGTTTAGTCATATACATGTCAGTCAAGTATATTTGTACTAATGTTTACTACACATTTCAAAAGAACATAATTTTATTCCAGGTTTCTATTTTTAAGATATTAAAACTTTTCAAAATATATTCTGGGAGAGGGCCTAGTAAGTTGGGTGACTTGTTGTGCCCAATCCCGTTGACTGTTCATTGTTAATAAAATATGTTTGAATCTAAAAAAAAATGTGAAATACTAGTTTAGACATAACTGCATATATTGAAATTTAAGAAAAAAAATATCTGAAACATACACATTATTATAAAATTATTTATTAAACCTCAGATATCTGTTAATGTGTTCCATGTTTATGTATAGTAAACCCATCTAGTCACTATTTTCCCATGTTTAGGTACTGGCCAATTTAGTATATATGTTATAGGTTTGTAAAGATGAATGCTACAGGAATCTCCTTTACAAAAAGTTCCATACTAAGAAACATGTATAGATGTTCTTTGTGAATATGAATTTGGCATTTGTAATTCTTTAGTTGATGACATGATAGAATTCAGGAATACTATTTACATAAATTCTAAATCATTATACAATGTAATAAACAACAGATGATTTCCAAAGGGGAAAAAAGATAAAAATATAGAACAAATGTCACTTGAAGTCCCTATTGTTGGGACTTAGAGTGACATTTGTTCTATATCACTATACATTTCTTAGTTAACTCATTCACCCCTGAAGACACCTTTGAACTCTTCCAATTCAAAGGTTGGAATAGTTCATTTTGAAATGTCAGGGGTGAACGAGTTAAATATTTTTAGGGAGACAAAATGCAAACTTAAATCATGTGGTGACCTCTCAATCTGACAAGCAATGTTTTATCAATTATTTTTTTATTCTCACAGGGAGCTCTTATCAAGGACACGTGGATTCACTGGCCCCGGCAGTCAAGGAGCTCGCTGACCTTGAGAAACGGGCACAGACGTCATTCATTGATCTCAAAAACAACAAACGGTTCATGACACGATGATATGGAGAACAATCTAAATGATGCAATAGTTCATCACGTCAAAGATTTTATCGTGTAAATGGGATAAACATTTGGAGTAGATCCATGTTCTCACATTGTTAGGGTTATCAGAGGCCGGGTAATGGACTTGAGATAATTACCAGACGTAGAGTTCTAGTAAACAAGAGTGCTTCTGTTTTGTTTTATTTGAAGAAGTATCATTTAAATGTTCAGGTTTGTGTTAAAGTCGAAAATGTTAAGAAATATCTTAATTTTGGCAAAAATTATTGAAATAACAATGGTTGTCATTTAGGGCCCCTATCCTCCAAAACATTGTTCCTTTGTTTAAGGGATAACGATAATGATGGTAGGCAACTTTGATAACAAGATGGTGGAGAGCAAATCTACTGGATTAAGTAGTTTACACTGTAGAAATAGTTTATCCTTTATTTGGTAAGCATAGTGGTTGTGGTGATCCCTTCTTTCAAGCAAATAATGCAAAGTAGTGTGCAAATCATGACGGGTCTTATGTTTTCTCTTGTAGCTATTGGTCACCACCTGTATTTGCATACTATTGATTTGTGTTCCCCTTTTTTTTCATTTTCAGGATTCTAATCAATAAAGCACTAAATAAAGAAATCTTTTCATAAAATATTTACAAGATTTATCTTTCTCCCTGCTTTAATGTAAGTTATGTTATACATTGTCCTACATTGTGTAGTATTCATTTTTACATAGAATAGATATATACATACAGGTATGGGAGTAAACAATATACTAACAGGTATGGAAATAATTTACTTACTTCCAACAGAAATTTTACCTTAGATTGTTGAATCTGCACAATTGCTAAAAAATGTTATTTAAATTGAGCAATCCCCCCCCCCCCCTAAACAAATGAAAAAGTAAGGTAAAAGGAGAAAAAAAGCATGGCTGCATAGTGGGACGCCTGGATTATTTGTGGTTTAACAAAACATGACATTTGGTGGCTTAAATGAAATCCTTTCAATTTTTATGCAATATGCTGTAGATCTGTGTATAGAACCAACAAAGTACTCCAACTATATATCTGCTACATCAGTTGTCATTCTGTAAACTGTTATGCCAAATGCAAGGAGTATTTATTGTGATCTCAAACAACAAATAAAGTGCTTCAATTGCAAATTAAACCTGATGCTGTCTTTTTGTGTGTTGTCAAATTTCAAGACAATTTTCTACCAAAGAATTCTATGTGAAATATTCAGCAGAGAGTCAATCCGTCAGAAAATTATCAATCTGATTATTGAATCCTTACTAGATTCGTTCAGCGTTTGTTTTACCGCTGGTATTGGAAAGAAAACACGCACAGGAAACCAATGAACTATTACAGCAATTTTGCAAGAGAGCATTTTGAGCGATGAAAGGGTGCTTTGAAATAAATTTGTGATGTGAAGTGTTGTTCAAAGTAATCTTTTTTAACAGTTAGCAATAGTATAATGATTTAATGAAGCTCTTTTTTTACCTGGGGCCAATGCTCGATAGTATAATGATTTAATGAAGCTCTTTTTTTTACCTGGGGCCAATGCTCGATAGTATAATGATTTAATGAAGCTCTTTTTTTACCTGGGGCCAATGCTCGATCGAATGAAATCCCTGTGATATTCACGTAGAACTGACATGAACTGTTTTCTAAGACTGTTATGTCATTGGCCATGTTGAGTAAAGGATGAAGATATATATTGTAAAATACTTAAACCATGAAATATAAAGTCATAAACTCAATATAAATTTTGCAGCATTAACGTTCTTTAAATAAATTAGAAGAAAATAAGGCCTTTCTGATCTACATGCCAATTTTTGTATACATTTTTACAAATTAACTGTGAATACAGTTATAAAACATGTTTTCCTAATTTTCAAAGTAAAGGTCAAAGTTGATCTCCTTGCAGACGACCTTGTCTGTAAACTTGGTGTGTCCAGTCTATCAATGGTGACCGACTCCTTTACCGACTTTCCACACGTTTACCGACTTTCCACATTTTAAATACCAGTAATGTCAACACAGTAGGTATCTGTTTGGAGCCAATAGTTTTAGATAAAGATACTTATCATTACGTATTAATATATCTCATTAGAAAATTATGCTCAAAATAGTATGTTGTATACAAGATGATAATCGTTGCCAATTGCACTACAAATACATTTAATTTCCATTCTATGACGTCAACACACGGAGGTAAAGAATGAAATTAAACTTGAAATAGGGGGAAAAACAGAACGGATAAAACAACAGAATTTAAGAATATGCATCATGAATCCCTGCAACTGGAGTTGGAAGCAGGTTTCTGGAAAAAGAGTTAACGTCACAGTACCCAAATCGGGACAGTACTTTTAAATTGAAAATATTGATTTAAAGCTGCTTATATACCAATAAAACATTACATGAACTTTATTTACTGCCACTGATGGTTACAATAACAGTTGTAGTTTGTAAATAATGACGAAAATGTAAGGCTCTAAATTGATGCGCCATGCCAGAGACGTAATATATACGTCTCTGGCCATGCGACGTTATTGATTTTCAATTTTTGTATGTGATTTTTCACAGTCCTATTATTTTACAACTAATGGTATTTTGGAAAAGAAATTAATTCAGAGCGACCCTTGACTCTTTTAGTATTCCAAAGATATACCATATTCTGCTTAATACTTTTTTCATCTCCAAATATAAGCCAAAACTGGTAGGGGTGTCCCGATTTGGGTACAGCTACACATGTTTCGAGATTACGTAACCATGACTATATTTCCGGTTTTATTTATAGAACCACGCGCCGGAAATATCAACTTGTTATCAAAATGAAAAGATAATGATATCTTTTTAGGAAAAGGGAACACAAATTATTGGGATCGCTACTATGTTATGAAATACATCAATATTTCACTAAAAAGTGTCCCGATTTGGGTACTGTGACGTTAAGCGTTTTTACCACATGTGACGCCAATTAGATATATAAAACAAATATTGATTTTCAGACAGTATTATATTATGTATTTAATTTACACAAACCAAGAAAAATGTAACTCTTAAATAGTTTCATGTAACAAAATGTTGTAAATTGTATCTTGTAAACAACGTAGGGAAATAGACGCCCGGTTTCTAGAGAAACATTCGGGTTCGACTTCACCACAGAAAATACTTCCAATATCAAGTTCTCCAACTGATTATTTGTAAGAATAAGAAATAACTTCCTCCGAACACGACCTAGACAATATGTAAACATTTCTAGACATGTTATTACCTAACCAATAGACGAACTGATCACTATGTGGCTATAATAAGGAGAAGTATTAACCCAACCTCATACTATCAAGAGGGTTCAATTTGAAATCTTCCCGAAGACGATTGGCAATTTGAACTATATCTGTACTTTTAGCCGAACCGTTATACGAGCTGGTATCAATGTGGAATTATATGGGTGATTCTTGACGTAATGACATAACCATTATCATATTTTGTCTCTTATGTAACACTGTAGAGGGCTTTTTTGTGGGTTTGGTTACTAAACAAAACATATCCTATGACAGAAATCGCACAGGGGATATTGATGACAAAAGCCATTTGGGAATTTCCGACAAGCTAAATTTTCAGTCTGGGACCGACTTTGCTTCCATCAATTGTATCTGCCCTCCGATTTAATCGTACCCAGGCTAGATTTAAATTCCGATAAGAAACATGCAATTCTGATTTCTGTTTGTATCAGTTAATGATATCGTGTTTCTCTTTACATTTATTGCTTCATCATTCCCCCCGAGCGCTGCTGTCTGCCACCTTACCTACATGTGTTTGCGGAACATGTCAACACACTTGTTTATCAGGAACGTTAGCGTTCTCACGATTGATCAACACCGTTTTGGATCATATTCCTTTGTCGAGGTACTTTTTTGCAGTTTTGATTCACATTTAAAGATTCCCTTTAGCCACCTTCCAGAGTTATCAAATAGGAAATAAAGGGAACTCATTAATGATGAAATGCAGAATTGACAACTAAAGGATGTGAAACATGATAATGAATATTGGAATTTCCAAGACAGTAATATCAATGACATACAGCTAAACAAAACAAAAATATTGAAAATGTTTTTTTTTATATTTTAATCTCAGTGAACACAAAAAGCCACACAGAACCAAATGGTAAAAACAAAATCCGGAACAAAAGTGTGACATTGTGGATTAAAAAGTAGAAAAGGAAAAGACTTTAAACACAAATATTGTATTGTGTGCATCAGATCTTCAAAACGTAGACATATTGATGTAAGATACAAACATAGGATAATGTACCTTTAAAAGTTGGTATTAGATACAGTAAGCCAAAATGCAATACACTGCACTCTACAGCTGTTTCGTCCTTCTTGGACTCATCGCTAAGGGCAAACATGTTGGAAGTCCAAATGGCTCTATACTATTGTTGAAAGAGTAAGGTTAGGCATGACTGCAGTATGACCCATTAAGATAATGCCGTGGGATACAACAGGAAGCCTGTATTGCATGGGTATTAAGAAGCAAACACACTTTAATAGAGAATGGATGGCAATTGGAGAGGAGGTGAGTAATCGGTTGGTGTGCTTTTAAATATGTAGCTGTTTGTCAAATTAGGAAGGTCACGTAGGGGTAAACGAACAAATGTTGGTGTCCCAGAGTAAATTAAAAATATACCCAGGGAGTGAAGATAGTACACAGAATGTAGCTCCATGACTGAATTTTATTTTATATTAACTTGTAATCGATTTCAAAATCATATAATACTGTAAGCGTTATTCACTATTCAGCTGTATAAACATGACGATTTTGATTTTCGATCATATACTATCTACCCTTTTCTTGATAGTAACAACCCTTATGAATATCGCGTGGCATTACTTTGTTTTGACTTAGATTTACATAACGGATGGTGCCAATGCATTATGGGAATGTGCCTTCGGCATGGTATTTCAGTGAGATAGCACTATAAAGTCGGCATCAGATCTGCGCTATCACAAAGAGGCAAACACTCCAACATACACTACCTCCGGCACACATGCACGCATACACAGCACACATGTACGTATACACAGCACGCATGTACGTATACACAGCACACATGCACGCATACACAGCACACATGGAGGCACGTCTTTTTATTACTTTGGCTGTTGACAGGACGTTAACCCCAGTACAACCAACAACCAACCAGGGGGTAACGCTCTCTTACGTTCTCTACACCACTGGAATATGTCATGACGAAATCTAAGGCTGGTGAAGCAAGAGGATTAGTTTGATCTTTTGATGTACATCAAATGAATTCGCGATAGTTCATTTATATACCTAGGTCATGTGGAGCTTGATGTCTCTACTAGATTGGGAGAGGCATACGAGTCCCAAAATAAGACTGATGTTTCCATGCGAAACCACTAAAATCATAGCGAAATTCTCTGGTAATATATAGTTTAGCAGATTATGAATAAGGAAACAAAAGTAACCTAAATCGATAAACGAACTTTAGGTGATGTGTCATTTCATAACAATATGTGTGTTATCAATACGCTAGATATGTAATAAACATTGTAACTGAAACGTGTTATAATAATATTTATAACATGTTTAAAATTTGTACATGACAATATGAAATGTTACGAAAGGACAGTTCACGTAAAGTTTAAGCATTCATTAAACTCACAATGCAATTAGTTTTGTATATACAAATGTATATGAACCTGTAAAATATGTTACTCGGACATATAACTATTTACATAGGCACACTCAGCTTCTTTTAAGGTTGGTATGTACGGCTACAATTGTAGTAGAAGAGAAATTATGCTCCGCAAGGCCTAGGTATATAAACGAATTTTATATTACATTTATTTTTTCAATAGAGTGTATACTATGCAATGTACTAATGAGCCCAATGCTTAACAATGTTAGTTTAAACGTGGCACTTGAATAACACCTGCAATGACGTGAAATACGATTACACTGTACCTAAAATGTCCATGACCTAGAAATGAATTTAATCTTAATATATATACAGAGACCCATATAGATAGCGGATTTATCACTAGACTATACCTACATTGTATATATATTGTTCGTAATACTCTTAAACAACTTCCATTAAAGGCAACCAGGGCTCGTATTCAAGAAACCGTTCTCATTCTCAAGCATGGGTTTTGTGTTCAAACTAACATTCTTGTAATGTATTTACATGTAAACAATGTCAAACTATCAAATGTCTTAAGTAAACATTGAAAACAGTATTGGGCTTTATGTCTCTTCATTTGTTTTTTCCAAATCATTGACAAAATAAGGTTATTTTGTTGACTTATAACGGGAACAACAAATTCGGCTCGAGTATAAAATCCTTGCTTGAGCATCGATACGGGCCCTGGACCTGTTTCCGACATGTGCAAACCGCATATTAACACGAATTCACAATCTTTGAAGTTGATGGTTTTGTTTGAATCACTATTGCCACATGCAGGCCCTTGCTGATTAACCCTTTATAGTTTTGATGTTTTGGGAGATATGTACAGAAAAAACTGGGTTTTTTTACCATTTGATTCTGATATTTCGTAATTTCGCTGCAACAACTTACTTTCGAAAAATACAAGGAAAATAGCAGCAACTCCATTCACCCTTGGTTAGGAATTTTTCCACAGTCAATAGACCTGAAATTTAAAAAATGGCTATAAGAACAAATTGGCAAGATAAAAAATAAGGAATAAAAAAAGAAGACTTTTACAATGTACTAAAGTAATCAATAAATCGATAAATCTGTTTCGTATGAGGTATTTGCGAAATTTGATTACGTTTGACTTAAACTTCCCTTAGCCCTATGGCTATAACAAATGGCATGACCTAGTTAGTTGTACCTAATCATTTGACTTAAGTCTACTGTATCATTGCTTCATAACTTTATATTCAATTTATACATACATAGGTTTTTATGTTTCGACCTTTATCCTTTTACCCAAATCATTTATTTTATTATGCTATTTGCCTCGTGTTGATGTCACAAGGTCTTATATTATATACTATATTGCGACCCAAGCAATACTCCCTAACAGTGGCCGTGATTGGTTACCATCACTCCCCTCAGTATCCAATCGGGGCTGTCGATAATTGCGATAGTATATCAATCTGAAATTAGGGGTTTGAATTCCGGTCTAGCCACGATAATTTTTCACACTCAAAGCACTTATGTTGATTGTACTATCAAAGCTATGGTCAAGTCAGGGGGAAAACAGACTCCAATGTGAATTTACAGTTTCTAGCAGTAGTATGGGGGTCCTTAACTGCCATTTCAATGGTAAACACCAGACAAATAGCTCTTAGCGCACCTCTAATTTGTTAGCTAAAACTGCGTAACTACTATATTTGTATAATTTTTGTTTGGTTTCTTTTATCTAAAACATAACAAGGAATTCTATAGCAGGTTTGTATTGATGTATTTGAATTGTATCTTATTTCATTCATGGAGCGTTGGAGGTTTCCACTGATCAATATTTCATACAGAACCGGTAAGCTAAAACAACGTAACTTATGCATTTGAAGAGTTTTTGTTTAGTTTCTCTTTTTTCTCAAAAATAAATATGAATTATGAAGCAAAATCTTCTTTCCTTTGAGGAACATTAAACTGTTTTCCATCGTCCATTATTCCATGCAGCGCTTGTTTTTATAGCATATCTCTTTCTATCATCTCAAATAGTTAATGGGACCATATCAGTCTGTCGGAATTTTACTCATTTCGTTTCTTATCTATCTTCTCTAGTCTTTAGGGTCTTGGTGTCTCCTTAGGAACCCTCCTTCATATGATCTTGGCTGTTTCGAGTGACGCTCAAACCTTGAAAAAAAAAACCACGAAAAACAAATAGCATAGATCTAGAATGAATGGACGAATTATTTACCCCGGCGAATTTAGGAGACTAATATTAAAAAGCAAGACTTTGCTAGAAAGGATTGGTAATTATAGCAGTAACTTCGAGGTCATACGGCTTTGGTGTCCCAAAGACGACGGGAATGGGTTACACTAGATGTTTATCTGCATCTGCTTGAAATGGAATAAAATATGGCCTGGGTTGTCACTACAGTGACTATGGTATAGCTTTTAAGTGGCATGTTATTATTAATAAGCCGTTAGAAATACGGACCCATAACAAGAAGATAACCCCTACAGCACAATCATGAAGGTCCTGGAGGTGATGATGTGGTGAAATTCATTTGCTTCAACATTTACCTGACTGTGTTAAATATATGTGTTTCATTTTTAGAATGAAAATAACTTCGGGGTTATTTATTCGCGACTAGATAGGGCGCTACACATATATTGTACCAAATGATGTAATTGCAACGGATCACATTCAGTTGGTATAGTCGAAGCTGTCTGTCAATATAACACAATTACATAGGGCCAATCGGTAAATGGTTTTTGTCAAGGGTAAACACAGATGGAACAAAACAAAAACGTTATATACAACGATGTCTTTTCCTAGTAGCCCTATTACGGTTTATTACTTGGGAACGAGGTACAATTCTATTGGGCTTCGAAATTATTCAAGTATTCAAATGTATTGTTTTGAAGTGCTGCCTTCTAGCTGGCATGATTTCAAGAAAAAACACCATTATACCTCACTTGTACAACAAATTTAAGCGAATCGACGCGTTATTGTGTGCTATTAAAACACCAGACTAGTGGTTTGTTGTTTTAAGAAGTCTGGAGCGTGCATGGCAATGTATTTTATTTTAATGAGGTGAAAAGGGATGACCTACGAACCACATCTTCTATATATAATAATAAAATATTTTATTTAAGTGTCATACATATTTTACATAACACATCACTTTACATAATAAAAATACACATATGCAAAATATGCCCAGCCATACTGACTTACG
>JAUMHH010189595.1:0-14244 GCA_032359455.1 Chlamys rubida
AGGGTCCCACATATACAGGGGGTGAGTACAGACTAGGGTCCCACATATACAGGGGGTGAGGACAGACTAGGGTCCCACATATACAGGGGGTGAGGACAGACCGGGGTCCCACATATACAGGGTGTGAGTACAGACTAGGGTCCCACATATACAGGGGGTGAGTACAGACTAGGGTCCCACATATACAGGGGGTGAGGACAGACTAGGGTCCCATATATACAGGGGGTGAGGACAGACTAGGGTCCCACATATACAGGGGGTGAGGACAGACTAGGGTCCCATATATACAGGGGTGAGGACACATTGTGGCCCCACATATACATATTGTACAGCAAGGACAACTGATACACTGTATTTAGTCCATACAATAACACATTTTGCGACATTTTTATGCAATGAGTTTGTTTTTAATGTATGGAAGTTCAGGATGTTTCGGTGTCTCCTCTTTTCTATTGTTTTTCGTGTCTACATGTAGTTTCTATTTGCCCTCGGGATGACTCTTTGGCATATTTGTTTTCATTTTTTCTTTAACATTTTACTTATGCTACGTAAATAATAAAAAAAAAGTTGTATTGTGATACCCCGAATACCATTATCAAACAGTAGAATTGCTTATATGTAAACTTAATTTATTTGATTACAATTACGATTTTTTTTTTAATCACTCTTCCTGGCCCAGATGTTAGTGCATGGGATCTTAATGTAGGAGGAAACCGGAGTACCCGGTGATAACCCTCGTAGTCGGGCAGGTGACCCCATAAAGGGACATTTTGGTGCTGTGAAACTGATTGCCACCCTAACAAGACTGACCAATACTGGACGTATAACAAGTACACGTATAACTGACCAACCGTCGCTTTTATGCTATCATATATTTGTTATACGGAAGAGGACGTCTTATAATTTGATATAACTTACCACAAGTTCTTTTTTATTTACGTTTGAACTAAACTGACCGGTGGTCAGCGGCACGTGAGGGGATCTTTATAATCAGTACGGATGGCCCAGGCGAATTAGATCACGAATTCTGTCCGTATCACAGGTGTTACGACTTAAAGCCTGGTCATTTGTCCGGACAAAAGGTCATCGAAATTGAGCAAATGAGACTCGGGATGAGTCATAATGACAAAGCAAAACGGTGTTACTGTCATTGACAATGGTGTTTTAAATAGATAAACATACCATGTATTTTAATCCCACAAAGAATCTTTCTAATCGTAAGACCATTTCCGTACAGAAACCAAATTCACGGGAACAAGACAAATTATTACAGTTGCCTGATAGTCATATCTATATGATGTCTTTCAGGGTTGGCATTTACGCCGTCTACATATAATTTTGAAGCATAGTATTTCAAATGGACTCCATCCTCTTTCTCCCAATACTTCCGTTTAAATAACGCCTATGGATTCCGTTTAATTTGTCCCCTATTCATACATGCGTAAAGGTGAAAGAGAAATGAACTTGCCAGACCAGGGTTCGAACCCGTTACCCTCCGAAATCTAGACGGACGCTCAAACAATTGAGCTACATGAACCTGGTCGCCGACGAGTGTGAGTGTGAAAAAACGTGTTTTTCTTTACCCATGTTAAAAGCTTTTCATTAATTACATGAAATTAATGGAAATCTTTCAACATGGACCGGAAGTGGAATCTCCACAGACCGGAAGTCATGTGTTTATGTAAAGGTACGGGTTGACTCCCTTAATTGTCAAGCTTTGTTGTACAGCCAACATGTGTTGAGAGACCACCCTCGGGCAGTCCAGAAAGCGGTCTCATTATGTAAGTGGTCTTTTAAGCAAAGTTCGTTTTACAATGCAATCACAACAATGGGGAGCATTCAAAGTGGCCTCTTTACACGGGTGGTCTCTAAATCAAAGTTGGTCTCTCAACACAGGTGATCTCTTAATCAATGGTGATCTCTTAATCAATGGTGATCTCTTAACCAAAGGAAGTGGGGTGACGGTAAGAAAGTTTTCAAAGGACGTTGATGAAAACAAAAAGGAATCCCCTTTCAATTTAAAAGGGCAGCATTTATGACACATGCAGCGCTTACACTGCCTATATCGCTTTGCTGCAAGGTCGTAATTACGTGGGTCCTTTTCAGCCAACCTGTTCGAATAGTTATTATTAAGCTTATATGCAGTCGTACGTCCGCTGTCAACATTTTTCTTTAAAACTTTTCTCACAAACAGAGATTGCCTAGGATCGATCAGGATTTTAGGGCAGTTACATCTTAGAATGAAAGACTATTTAGTTTGTCGATATGAATGACCCTGAGCCTCTTTCAAGTCTACACGGGTCAAATGTGATGAAAAAGTTTATACAACTTCCAATTACTTAGAAGACCTAAATTCATGATATTTGACCTGTTTCCAGCTTGGATTAAGGACTATCAAGTTTGTTCAATGCAAATTTATTACATTGAATACTTTTAAAGTTACGGGTCAAAAATGACAAAAATTTAGAACATTGCTTTGAACAACCAAGAGGTCTAAAGAGTCTTGATAGTTAGCCTGTATCTTGTTGGGATAAAGGGCTATTAAATTTGTCAAAATGAATGGCGTGGTCTTAATTTCAAGGTCACATGGTTAAAATGGGTCAAAGCCTTTTAAAACTATGTCTGGTTAAGGACAATGCATTGGTATTACGGAAAGACCCGAGCGGTTTTCCGATTGGTTGTGATCATGGAAAGGAAAGGTGCTTTTCAAGACATTATTTGAAAGGCTCGCGTGGTTTTTGTTTAGCGACTGTTACAAAATGTAGTAACCACACGGTTAAGACTCTAAGGTTTCACGGTTTCGTCATTCTTGTGTCGTTATTCTAGAATTTGAAAGTGATTTATGTACTCCGCTGCAACCGACATCTTTTAATCCGGCTGTTTATAAATTTAAAGTTGACGTTTGGACAAATCTTTCCGGACCGTGGGAGGACATTACCACGCTGATCCGTCAACAGATCCGGAGATATCGGTCGGATTCATTTTATAAAGTAGAAATCTATATAATCGCAGGGAAACATTTCACAACACTTTCAGTTTCCAATATTAGTAAATATTTGTAGGTGTCATAATGTTATCGCTAGCCATGATGGAGTGTGTTTGCATTTCGGTATCAATATCCAAACGATTTATACCTGTATCAACCGATAAGACCACATGACATTACGCTATTGTAAATGACTGTTTTTGCAAATTCAGATTTTTATAAAGCATATATGAGACCGCAACGGTGTAGCGGCCAGAACTGCGACACTTGTCAGAGATAGTGTACATGTTCGTACATCAGCAATCGGTTAACCTCGGCTGCTTCCGGTAGGGTACGGAATCTTTTGATGTAGGTACGGAATCTGCCGTGATGTGACGAGTGGGTACAGAATCTGCCGAGTTATGGCGAGTACATGCAGTCCGGACAGGCACGGAAGCTAAGTCTGTGGTACAGGTCATCGATCGGGAATCGTCGACACTTTCCGTAAATTATGGAAAGTGCCGACGGATCGTCAGATGTGTTTTCAAAATAGAATGTATCATATACACAAGTGCATGTTGCTCCGAAAGTTTAATATATGAACTACCTGTCGTAATTGCACTGTGTCTAATTTATGTCATTATCGATGACTTAATTGCAATTCTGTTATGTTAATTTAAAAAAAATAATGTTGTTTCGATAATTGTATTCGGAAATCTGTTGTTATTTCTTTACAATCAAAGAAAGCAGAAGAAGAGAAATTTGAAATATATTAAGAGAAAAGATGGACCTCCTTGCCCCTCACTGCTCAGTAAGCTCGAATTTATACTTAAGGATTCCTGTGCTGCTGCACTGTGATTTTTCGCATGCGTAGAGTGATCTCCCATTAATTTCGTTTTGGATGTGAGTATACATTTTGGGCCAGAGCGGCATTTTCAGTGATAGGTAGCTCAGTCGAATAATGTAACAATCTGAAGTTACGGGTACGAATCCCAGTCTAGTCCCGCTGTTTTCCCCCACTTAGAATACCGTTGTCGATTATACATGTGTTTTGTTTATTTCATCTTTATTTTTGTTTTCATTTAGTCACAGAATCTATGGTTTTCTTTTCAGAAATCATTTATCAAAGCTATAGTCATGCCTGCAAACACGGAATTATATTAGATGCTATCCAAGTCCGTGCTGAAATAAACAGTTTCCAATGTAACAGTTTTTGGTACATTTGTAGTGGTACGGGGATCCTTAATATAACAGGTGAGGAGAATCGATCAATCGATCAATCAATATCGATTTGTTGGTGTCCAGGTAAAACAAGGGCCCCTATGTTACCGATATGTCATTTCCTATCACACCAACTCCGATATCCGGAACGAGGCGTAATGCCTGGAAATACCGGGGGAGGAGGATCGTTAAACAACGTTAACGTCACGACAAACGACAAAAGGCGTAGATATTACTGTCCACACGTAGATGTGGACGCCATTGGGGCTGCAAATGAACCAAGCGCTATATCAAGTAACCTTCATCTACAATTCAGATAAGTTTACACTACAAAAAAAGATGAATTTTCGCGATAAAATGTTAATATTTGTTGTTAGGGCCTATACGATATTTCACCGGTTATAACATATATGTTAATTCCTATTTAGGATTGTAGACTTGTAGTTGATAACATCAGATTAATGGCTTTGGGGGGAAAATTATTAAAATAAAACACCGGATGGTTGATACTTGGCTGGCGATAAGAGGTTGACAATTTTATAGCCGGGATATAGGGTATGGTAATACGTGTGTATAGACGAAATCCGATACTAATACCGAGCTGATCTGCATATAAACACCGACCCAAATAGGTCAGATGAATCTACATAAATACTGATTAACTCTACCGTTCACTAAGGTATTCACAAACATAACAAAGGTATTAAGTTATGACTATCCTAAATCATAATAAAATAAATACTTACAAAAAAAAAAGAAATTACATCGAAAACATTCAGTCATGGGAAAAAATATAGTGCAGGTATATATAAAATGTACCTGGAAGCCAAACTACGAAATGAATATATGATAAACGTTTTTCAAGAAGATACCTTAAGGGAAATTTTGTTTTCTGTTGTAAATTGATCAGACTGATAAAAATGAGTAACGCTCATACATGTAATTATATATATAACTTACACGTAAAAACGGCGTTTAATATTATATTTCATTTTTGGATCGAGGTAAAAAGTAAAAACAACGCTTCATTTGTATATACGTCAAATAATAATGAGACTATTTTTTGTTTTGCACTTTCTGCAATTACATTCCTTCAATTTTCGTACAATGTTTTTATTGTTAATTGTTCAATATGTTAATGAAACTATATTTAGAATGTATAATTTTGTAATTTGTAATGTGTGTAATTTTGAGATACGCACACATCACATTTCAAAATACTACGTATGGTTGGTAACATGCATATACATGTATGCTAGCCGAATAAAGTGAACTTTGATGTAAAAATTCAGATTCTAAGAGCAGTGATTTCATACCAAATGCTCATGTTTCATTGGCTGACATGGGCTTGTTAACATGCATTTTATGATATTAAATTTGAAAGTCAAAATTCTCTGAACGTATAAACTTGAAGTTCAGTTCAAAGATAAGACAAAAACAGGGGTAGAGGAGACCGGACCGTGGGTAATAGGGGGTGGGGCTGGGGCTTGAGGTAGGAAAGGGGCTATGAACTGGCGTTTGGAGGAACAGAGACATACATGTAGAAACGTAGATCGATGGTTGTGGGTTCGATCCGAGGCGGGGCTGTTTTTGACAGAATTTGACAATTTCGCTAGTGGTGTAATATTTGAACGGGCGTGCAAGTTTAACGGATAGCTATAGAGACGATCAACTGACGGTCCTGAGTTTATGTTGAGAAGCGTCAGGTTGAAATTAGGTAATACTCAGGACAACCCGTGGTGATTTATTGGAATTATATTTATAATGGATGGGTTTTTCAATTCTCATTTTGTACCTATTTATATTTTATAATAACACATTTGATTAATTCTCAAATTGAAAAGATGTCTGCCAAACAACAGTGCCTGTTGACAGAATTTTAATTCGTCAAAGCTTACATTATTTCGTAAACAAAATTTCGTGTACAAAAATCAATGCCACGGTGCGAGTCATCTTTAGTCATGAAGACCGTTCGAGTTATCTCCCCTTACCCGCGCCGCTTCTCAACACATACAAATCGCTCAACAAGCAAGACACAGCACCCAAGGCACTGTGATCAAATTTTACTCAAGTACATCGCTATTTTGTTTGGATTACCGTGATGCGAATGGAACGAACGTCGATTGATATTGATCGACCCTTCCATGTTACACAAGGACCGAATGGAAATTACTACTAATACAGTCTATCAACGTGGTAAAACAAGTTACAATTTCTTTAAAAAAATGTACTTTACAGAACTTCATTACGTAAAACGAATGTCATTATCCATTTCCGTTCTTTGAGTATTTATGGGCGATAACTTGGTCTATAGTGTTCCGGGGAGAGACTTACCGCCGGAGCCAATGAAAGTCCGGGTTTTTGCCTGGTGTCTTTGCGTTTTGATGGATAATGCTGTTATTTTATGGGTATTCAATGGCGGATGTGCGCAGGTTTTCTGTAGTTTTATGGAAGGTGGCGCTAGAACCGTTGTAGGGGGTAGATTTTTATTAGTTACTTTCTATAATACATAGTGCGGGTTTTAATCGTTTATAGGTTGAATTTTAGCTTTGTGCTATTTATAATTAAAGCAGCAAATTTTGATGGGCAACTTTTTAACGGTTCTATCAAAGCAAGAAGAGCATGATGGTTTTACACAACCCAAAATTATCCTTTTGACAGCGAAATACCGCCATTTATGGGGAAAAAGAAAGAAAACGCAAGTCATATAACGGCAGTGCTCCAAGCGGCAAAGTTTAAGAACCATGTTTTTAGCCGTTCTTTCGTGTCAGTGAGTTGAGAAAATGTATTCAGCTTAATTTTTCAATGTACGAACATTCAAACGACGTTCGATATGAAATTGATTACTTTAACGAAAACCTATAAACAAAATACGTAAATAAAAGCAAAATAGTTTTTGAAAACTGGTTAATGTAGTGGATCGTTTCGAATAAAATACGAAAATAAAAACTGTAGTTTTATACGAAAATAAAACGTTACTCTTTTCTTTTTGATAAAAAGGTTAATGTAAATTGAAAGCTTGGAAAAAAACGAAAATAGTAGGCAACACTGGCATTTTGAATGCCAAAATTCTGTAGTTTTTATCGTATACAATGAAGAGGATTGGCTACGAATCGATACGTCACCAGTACACATAGACAGTGTACATTTGTATATTATCGTTAATGAGAATAAATAAATACAAATTGAATAAGAAAATTATACTTTTAAAAGAATATCAATAAATAAACACACTGTTCAGAAACTCATGGATGAAGCATACGAAAATTTGCATGGGAATGGTTCTTTTGCTTAAAGCTCGTTTCGTTCCGTTTCCAATTGTGTCGGGTAATTGATTGTAACGTGATCAATCGGAATGAAGACGTTCAGAAGGTTTATTGACTTAAATTAATTTTGAAAACGAAGACAAATTGAGAGTCAAAATTGTATTGTAATTTTAAGTACATATGCAACATGATCTAACTGCCACGGTGTCAGTTTTAATCAAACCCGAAAATGTCTTTGTCATTCTAGATGCGATTGAAACTTAAGGACGCCATTGTGTAATATCTGTATGCGGTGTGTTTAAACATGTGTAAAACAATTACTGGTATTGTCATTGCAGTAATGGGAATAGATCACGCAGGAGGAGGGGGAGGAGGAGGAGGAGGAGGAGATGGCGGTTGTTCCTCGTTCCTTGTCGCCGTAGAGGTAATTGAAATAACCGGACAGCACAAAACATATTTGATTTACGACTAAAAGTGATCAATCTTTACACCAAATCTTGTTCTTTCTAGCCCGCCCCTAACAGTTGTCCCCCGTAGATGTGTATCCCTTTGACCTCGGCCTGGGAAAGGGCCGACAAAGGGATCTCCCGGTCCGGACCTCCGGGAGACCCTAATGTCCAGTTTTTAGCCGGCTCCCACAATCATTAGCTCTGTTATTAAGTTGTCAACGTATGCTGGTCAAAATGGCGGGAGGGTTTGGTGGGAGGGGCTGGAGTGACCATGCGGGTAGTGGTCACCCATCACGTACTCTGACAGGCCTCAATTTACCAGTCAGTTACTACAACTGACCGAGGTCAAAATGTAGCCGAACAAAAACAAATAATTGTCAAAATTAAAATTGTCAACGACTATACATGTGATTGGTTTTTATATCTTCATGAACTTTTAGGCGAGGAACTAGCCCATGAACTGCAATTTAGCGCGATCGTTAAAGGTACAGATTTGTGATGGAGACTGTTTTCTGCACGTGTCTTTGACATGCGTGTACTTTATCATTTATAATCTGGACAGAAGTAAATTTAAAATGATACTTTCTAAATGGTTTCAATTCTCCGAGCTTAAAATGGGATGAATTGCGTATTTCAATATCAATAAAATTTTAACAGATTTTGATGTTAAGTAAAAACCTTCAATTAAGATATAGAAATTCTATATTTAGGAATTACGTGAAATCTATTAACTTTCGCTGTTTCGCGTCTATGTATACAGAAAATGAAATAACAGGAGTTCATCATGAAAACTCGTAGCGCTAGCAAATTTAGGCGAGTTAACAACACGCAGTTACCTCCCTTTGGTTACACCAATTTTAAGCTTAAAGTGAATGTGGAAAAATGAAAGTCGTGTTTAATTTGTGTTTAGCAATCATGTTACATGCTTGGCGCATTCAATTATTGATAGCAACAAAGCAAATCGCTGGACTAAAATGGACATTCATTATTGAGCCCGGCTACTATCTGTGCGTGAATACCATCTAACCTGGTTAGGACTGTTTCCGAACGGAAAATTCGCCCGGAGCATCGTGTATTCCGGGAGAGATTTATGATTTATTCCCCCTCTTTTTTGCATTCCCAAATTCGGTTTGGATAACAAGTGTTTCCGATAATTGAGGTTTATTTCTCGGTAATGTTCCCTGTGTCTCGATGTCTGTAATCACGCTGAAATCGCCCTTCCCGGCAGCCCAGTTCTTCATAGATAGCCAATTTTATGTCCTGGAGATCTCCAAAATGCGCGGTCTCTCCTTGTCGGTATATCATACCCATCTGTCGGCTCCCATTAAGAGTGAGCATGCAAATACATTTTTGTTCATCGGTATGAACGGATTTTGTTTCTAAATAACCGAGTATAGCCTACAAATCAATACAACGTATAAAAAGAAAAGTTGTAGAGAGTGGGACTGTCCAATATCGTACGGGACGTGCCAGTCTGTGTAGTAATGGCCGTTCGAAATGTTCCTAGACTTATCCAACACCTGTTTGGGTTATCCACATAAATTCTCAATAAATCCGGGAGCTTTCCGAAACAATAGCAGTCACATCTGTGGCAGCCATTTTATATGTTTGCACGACCCGGTCTAAAGTTGGTCAGATTTAGTTATCAGCCGTAGGATATTTGAGGGGTTATTTTAAGTAATGCAAGGACAGAACTCATGACTGTGATTCTAATTCTGATAAATGCGAGAGTAATGGGTTTCGCTTGTGTATCTGTGTTTGTTAGGGCCCCGTGAGCACACCCGAGCCGCGACCCTTAGCCACCCGTTCCCTTAGCTTTATTAAATCCTCATCGGCCACACCGAGGCATCGCACGGCACATGGGTGTTTTATGAACCCCAATGAAAAGGCTAACATCAGTAGAGATATTCATTAGATGTCCCCGACCCCTATTCACTCTTCACTTGCCATGTTTCTTTCCGCAAAGGCTGATTATTCCGTGATCAATCATGATCAAACTGCCAACTTAACTTCTTCTGAAAGAGAACAAAACCAAAATGGCCTCTTCAGTGGGACTTCCAATTTTACTCCACATCTGACCTTCAGAAACGCTGACATGTTCTTCAAACATTTAAAAATAAAACAGCTCTTGATTTATAATTAAGTTTTGGTGTCCCTGTAGTGTAGAAGTTGAACGTCAGTCAGTGCGATCCCGCACAAGTCAAGGCGACGACACGTCGTCTGCTCAGCTTACCTTGTCTACTTCCGCTTCCGGTTTTCGCGCGAAATTAGTCAATAAATCTCAATAAATTGTGGCTATAATTAATATAATTAAGACCAAATTACTTTTAAAGTCAATAAATCTTCTCCGCCGTTACTAAGAGGAAGTTATCCGTCCAATGCTTAAAGTATTAAAAAGAAAGATGGTTGCTTGATAGTGTTGGCAGGGGAGGTGATATCATTACGCGTGTGTCTCGTTATCGTTTGGAAACAAGCACTTAAATGGTTGTAAGTGATGAAAAAATGTGTTTCGTATGATAAGGCCGTATCGATACCGAACACAAAGAATGTTTTAAGGTATAAAATGTTCAAAAATCTCTGCGGAATGCGCTAGATGTGAACATGGACAGTGAAGGCGTGTTATGCAATCGCCGATATCGTCACAACGATCAGTACTATAGTCAGTAATTATAAAATCAAAGAAAATTATAGTCCCGCACTAAAAAGCAGCGGTCCCTCCCAATAACGACCACGTTCTCTCGTGTACCTTTGCAAGCGTGTCATTGCCTTGAACCTGCGTGCTCGGGTGTATCGTAGTGCCTAGATATTTGTGGTCTCTAGATCTTTGCATCTAATTTTCATGATTAAACAACTAAGGATAATTCTAAGGACCCAGTGTGTCTTATGGGGTTGGTAACATGGGGGAGGTGGGGAGGGGGATTACCCGGCATCAAAATGGACAGGTATGCAAGGTCGGTGACTAATCACGTGGAAAAAATCTTCAAACGACAGAGTTGAAGGGTCAGCTGTCTGTCAAATCGAGGCTGGGGACACCCTGTCACTCACGCTGATGTGATAATGAATCATTACGAACATTAAATGTCTAAATGATGCACAATGTGTGTTTTAGGAGAAACTTGATCTCATTCTGCCCTTTAATGACAGAAGGAAGGCGTAACAAAGGTGACATAAAACTCTTTCTCCGTGACGTGTGATTTTTCCCAGCACGCAATGAAAAATACACGTCATCACCGGGTGGCGCTGCCCAGCCTTCCCTTGACCGGACGCTGGACAGATGGTCGTCTGCTGATGAAGCACGATCACACCTTTTGCTTCGTCCGTGTATACCTTCTTGAGGTTTTACGACTGGCTTTTATGATCTGTGATAATTAAAGAAGGGTCTAAATTGTAATGACGATGGCGTTCTCATGTGTCCACAGCACTATTAAACCTATTGCAGTATGCCGACAGATTTTCTGAAACCGTGAACTTCCGTTGACCGAAATTATTACAACGATGAAGTTACTTTTTATTCTTTTTTTTTATCAACACGTAGATTTAATAGTTAATTATCAGGCTCTGTGTTCAATAATTACAAGGTCATACGTATAGCTAAAAATTACGGATGACACAATTTTCAAATTAGTTGCGAAAACGCACGTTTTTAATTTAGCCAGAAATTCGTAAGTGGAAATTCATCGGCAGATGAATCCATACATTGTTGATGATTTTATCATTATATTGATTTAATGTATACTGCTAATGAACACTCCGCGATAAAGTTTGGGCGATATCCGTGGTTACGTTATAAACCCCCGGAATGATGGACCACTTCTGTCAAAACTTGCGTCAACAGTCGCTATGCCACTGTTTTTCGAATTGAAAGTGGATTATCCATTGTGAGGAGATTGGAAACAGACACAGCATGATATATATATGCATGGTGCATTTATATTTATTGACTTCCTCTAAAAGTACCTACACGTCTCGATTTGGGGATCGTGTGACAACAGATAGAAAACGGGACGGAGCGCTCCAGGCAACGACATCAACCGGAAGCAGTGCTGAGCAGCCATATTCCTTAAATGGGTTTTGACACTTTATGTCATTATGGTGAATTTATCAAAGCTATCGATTGAGTCGTGTAGACTTTATCCCGTCTCCTATCTTTATATTACCGTATTGTAGACTATGTACTTTATAAGATTTCTTCAACGAACGTCGGGGATAACACAAAACAAATTAATGATCATTGACGTGAACGAGACGGACAGATATTGTTACGACTGCCAAAGCCTTCATTCTAAATTTTTACCTATTGCTCCTTTAACATCCGGATTGTCCTATATTTGGATCTTTTATTATACTGTTACGCCAACTTCCGTCTGTGGGGTGTTGCAATTTGTGACCTTGACTTTTTTGGTAACGTAAACCCTGACCTTATCCAGCCGCCAATAGTCGCGACATTAAATTTCATTATAACTTACGTTTTACGTACGTTTTTATTACAACGCGCAACGTTGACATTCAACATAACACGTCGACACAATTTGCAATATATACTAAAATCTCGTTTTAGTCGATCTTCCGGCTAAATTTGGTATGTGAGGTTGGTTACTGAGAGTCGAAATGTGAACTTCCCTTTTGACACCGGGAAAGAAACACTGATATCTGGGTATAGTTTCGCAAAACTTTTAAACTACCATTTTCACTGATTAAATGTGCGCTGTAATAAACATTTTCTTGAAGCAAACTCCAGTTATATCAAAAGGTGTGGCGTTTGGACTTTCACATCCAGAAAAGCTGATAACGCAAAAGACACATGTCGCTTCTCTTTTAAAAAAAATCACAATTCGACGTAATTATTTGAACGTTTGCAAAATGGGGCTTGTCTGGTATGCTTTCAGCTTCCACCTTGTATTTCGTAGACAAAATGCCTCGTGGAGGACGATGTAGGTGTTATTGTCATTCAAGGAAATGTTCAAATCTAACAAAATGTATAAACAAGGGGTCAGTGACTTGTAATACGGTCAGTGCCATATTGTATACGAAGAACGTATTTCCCTAGTTACTGGTAATCCGGTAACTGGGACAATAATGATCTCTCTGGCCATTAAAGAACAATCTAATTTTGGAGACGGGACATTCCGGAAATAAAATCTTCAATTATTCCAGCCTCCAGTCCCCCGATACGAAGTCCCAATGATCTGACTTGACGCTTGGTCGTAAGGTGGCGCTGTGATCGGCCACTAATCGATGTCGTGGTGCTCTAGAGCGCGGTCAATTCGATCTACAGAAGCTCGCTCTGTCTTTGTCCAGTTAAGGTCAGGTATGCATTAATGAAAAGCAAATGTCAGAAGACAGTCAGCAAATTGGTCCATTTTATCTTGATCTCAGACGAGAAAGTGATTCTTGTTTGAAGGTAGTAATTATCTTGTCAGTTTTCCCTACACATGGTCAAAAATAGCTGATAGGTAGATGATGGCGGACGGGTTTTGTGACCGCCACCAGAGGGCGCGACGTTCAGGAATTGCTTGAAGAGAGGGAAAGAACAAATCTAGTAACTGTCGATATGTCTATTAGTAACTAGATTTATGAATGCCGGGACCTTCCCTGGAGAATGTCTATTGGGAATAGAACTAACAGCTATTTTTCCCTGAATAATATTGCAGCTAAGATTACCAATATTTTGATGTTCTCGGACAGGCTTTCAGCTTATAAATGATCGTGGGACCTTCTGTTCACATGTAATCTCAAAATAAAATCATAAATGCTATATCTTCTGTGATTATTTACGTGTATCAGTGTGTAATCTTAAAAACCTACGTAATTGTTCATGAGTAGTTCATTTACTGAAAACCATGTATTTAACTAATTTAACGAAATTTTTCTTAGCAAAATAAAAGTTGAAAATGAAACAAAACACGATATCCACCTCAGAACGTCTTTGACATTCAGTTAGAATATGCATGTTGCTCAGAAAGTTTCTTATTTAGAACGTGTTTGTTGTTGATTCTCTCAGAATGTGTTAATCTTTGTTGTTGATTCTCTCAGAATGTGTTAAACTTTGTTGTTGAGTCTCTCAGAATGTGTTAAACTTTGTTGTTGATTCTCTCAGAATGTGTTAAACTTTGTTATTGATTCTCTCAGAATGTGTTAAACTTTGTTGTTGATTCTCTCTGAATGTGTTAAACTTTGTTGTTGATTCTCTCAGAATGTGTTAAACTTTGTTGTTGTCTCACAGAATGTGTTAAACTTTGTTGTTGATTCTCTCAGGATGTTTTAAACTTTGTTGTTGATTCTCTCACATTGTGTTAAACTTTGTTGTTGAGTCTATCAGAATGTGTTAAACTTTGTTGTTGAG
>JAUMHH010189617.1:0-14241 GCA_032359455.1 Chlamys rubida
CAAACTTGGTAGCCCTTCATCCCAGCATGCTACTGGCCAAATATCATCAGCCTGGGCCTCTTGGTTATTCAGAAGAAATTGTTTAAAGTAAAAAGTTGACGCCGGATGCCGTACCATGGCATAAGCTCACTTGACCCGAAAGTGTACATGTACATTTAGATAGAAAAAAATTAAATGTATCAGTGTCTTTTATAGCTGTCATAACCAGTAAGAATCCCCTGTAGCGAATTTAGCTTATTCTTACTTCTGAAGGACAGTACAGCTGAGAACAGAGATTCTGACACACTATACTTAAATGATTGCGTTTTCACTACCAACAAATCCAACTGATTTTGTCACCCACCATTACAGGGTGGTTAGGTGGTGCAGCGGAAATGCACTCCATTTCACTGCATCAACAAGTGAACACATAATTATATGATGCACAAAACAATGACCCCTGTAGGATCAAAGACCTTGGTAATAAAACGTCCAAGGTGAGATTTTTGACCTCATCCAGACATGCTTTAACTTTTATGTAACTCTCCAAAGGCCATAAAACAGTACCTGGAGCAAAACTGAGAGATTTTAAAACAAACGTTGTTTTACTAGAACATGTTCTATGGAGTTGTTTGCAGATTTCATAAATATACAACCTATTGTATATATGTGTATAACGTTTCATGAAACATAACACACCTTGATTTATTTTTATACATTGGAACACAACTAATACAATAACAGATATGAAAACATTGAAAGATTACGATACTTTCAGATGAAAACATACCTTTTCTGATAGGTTGTTTATGCAGTGTACCTTTTCTGATAGGTTGTTTATGCAGTGTATTTATTATTCCTGCCCGAAAAATTAAGCAATTCGCTTAAGTTTCGCTTACATTAAAACAGTGTAGCCCACGAAAGTTATAATTAATAAATGATGCATAATAAATTAGTTGGAAAATGGTCTGCTTATATCTGAATGTTGTGACGATATATTTTCGCATCATGAAATTTTGGTGAGTTTAATTTTTTCTCATTCACTCCAACCAAGCCCCATATAAACCAAAATATAAACACATCCAAAATATCCCGAAGTACTGTAACAAGGTGAGAAATACAATCTACTGCTTGTAATGAGATATTCAGTGATTCAAATCCTCAGAATGAAACACCCAAGATAATCCTAGGTAAACCTTGAGTGTTTTTATGATAGAAATACATTTTTCAGAATCCCACCTAGGGAGGGCATAAAAACAAATGATTAACTGGGGCTCTGAAACATGACATCATTAAATTGTCATTTACGTCAGCAGAAGAACGCCTCAACCATTATAAAAAATATCGTGGCGAGGCTTTCAAAAACTGCTTTAGTTGAAGTTTACCTCTGGTATACTATACATTTTCCTGCTCTTAAAAAAATATTTCCTTTTTTAATTTGTATGTTATCTAGAAAATCTGCTATATATAATATTGAATCCCAAAGTCATAGTCACTTTTTACTAAGTTCCTGGGTAAGGGGTTGAAAAAGTTCAGACTAAATCAGTAAATCTACTTATTTTCACTTGGTAAAGTTCCTATAATGCAAAAGAAAATTAACATCTTCATAACATAATGCTGCCTATGACTTAGCATGGTTAAAATAATAGTAAAACTTATCAAACATGTCAAGGTAAATAAAAACAAATCATAAAATGCAACTTTATTCAGTCACAAAGTGTCAAAATAATGTCACTGTGACTTCTGACAAGACTCAGTCTTGAACGTCAAATTTCTCCTAATTACTCCAAATTAGAGAAATCACAACAAAAACACAAGGAAAAATGTTACTTGAACCAAGCACAGCTACAGACACATTTCTAATGCTCCGCATCAAAGATGTCGTAAGGATTGTATTCCCTAGGGATATCGACATTTTCGTCGCTCGACGTTAAGGAGCCGTCCTGCTCCAGTCGATGACGCAGCATTATTTCATTTTTCCTCTCTGCCGAGATCCCCGTCGGCAGGCGTGTCTTTTTACCTGTTGAGGAAATCACAGTGATGGAGTTTAAGAGACACAAATGAAGTTTTGTGATTAATTTGAAATAAAATGATTTAAACTATATCTAAAGATACCATTTTTGTATCCTTCAAAATAAAATGGTATAAAGCTAAAAATTCTGAGTCACCAAGATAAAGAGTGATGAGCTATATTGTAGACATACAAACAAGACAATGGGTAGGCCTTAATGAGCCTAGCTATCAGATAACATATATTCTCTACGTGGACAACATTTTTGTGTGGTAATATATTTACAAAATCCTCCATATAAAGGAAACAAACATTGTATCATACTGATAAGGTATAACTACTTATGAAAACATCTAATAGTTCGTCCACCTTTTACTGAATATAGATCCAGTTCTTTCATAACATTACAGAGAATTTCTGCAAATTTACATATTTCGGCTATTCTTATTTATCTCAGTTTTATTATCTGCTGTAAGAATTAATGTTAAAAGCATAAAATCTCATTCATTAGTTTACTTGTGTAATTAATATATCTTCAACTCTCTTAATCTCATATAATAGAAATATTTTTAAAGCAATCCAAGGGAGACAACTGGTAAAATTATAACATAAACTGTTGGGATTAGCAGGGAACAACATGATTTCAGTTTTTTTCTTGAAGGTTTAAGGAGAAGAACACTTTTGTGCTCAAGCAAGTGCATGTAAGATATACATCATTAACAAATGGCACGTGCATCGTAATTTTCACCATGTATGTAAGAAGACACATTTAGCTGTTTTCCCAAAAAAAGAGAGAACTACCAGCAATCAATCGAAAGTCATGAAGGCCAACCTTTTATAATAACAAATCCTCTAGTTTGTGCACTTAAAACAATCTGCAATATTGGAAGATATTTACTTCTAGCCTCGGAATAGAAATATCCACTCAATTGTGGTTAGAAGAATTCTGGAAGAATAATTCAATTTCCTTAAGAATCGCTGATGCCTGCCTGACATAACTTACTTTTCCTGGCTGGGCCTGGCACATCCTCATCACAGTCGTCAGCAGAAGAGCTGTCCTCATACCGGTCAAAGTCGTACAACAGGTTGGCTGGCTATCAAGGGAAACAATTTGACTGTATTTTACATTAACATCATCCCATTTTATAGACATTTGATTCTGTGAACAAAGCCACGTTTCTCTTTATCAGCCATTACCGGTATGCATATTTCCTTTGAACATGTCTAACAAATGACCTAACGCTGAATGTTCTGTATAGTGCACAGCAAACCTTCCGTGGGTGATGCCAGTTTTGTTCAGGTTTCATAAAAAAAGTCCTCAAATGTTAATATTTACAGCCTAGGTAAGTTTTCAGTTGATATGTTGCACTTATCTTACATTTTTACCTGGAGGTGAAGGTCATCGTGACCTAATTACAATGCACTGGTCACTTTCTTAGGCCGAGACAGGTATAATTCAGGTTTCATTATAATATCGTTTGCAGCATAAAAACTTTTGCAGGAAATCTGTCACTTACATGTATTTTATTTAATGTCATTGTGATCATAGTGACCTAATTTGAGTGCAGTGCAAACCTTCAGTGTGTGATAGAGGTACACTTTTCACAACACCACAATTTACAACGAAAAGTAACTATGTTGCATACAAACAACAGGCCCTTGAGGTCGATACATTTTAAGATAGACCTTAAATTTGTTACCTTCATTTTGAGTTCATTACCTTGGCCTTAAGTTTGATGAGTCGAGGCCAGCGCCCCTTCTGATTCTTGCGTAGGATGACAGTCACTTCACCAGAGCTAACCTTCACCTGACTACGGGCAGGTAAGATAGAGTCGTACAGGATATACTCCACCACGTATACCTTACCATCCACCAATGCACTGTCCAAAATAAAACCAGTCATATTTTTAGAGTTCTCAGAACCTGCATGTTTGAAAAGCAGGATTGAAATTGCAGTTGAAAATAAATCAAACATTGAAACTATGTTTTCTATATGTAAAATGGACTTTAATGGAAAATATGTCAAACATCCAACAAATTTATTGATTCAGATGAAGCTTATTTGCAGTAATTAATTTAAATTTTCATCCCAAAAAGTACAGTTTAGGTAAATTCTGGGATTCACAAAATCCCAATATAATGGGAAACCTTGACTTCAATAAAGGAATAATTGATGAATCAATCCATCTACTTTAAATTGACATTTGATACATATTTCAAAGTTAACCTAATTGAATTTATCAGTAGGTTTCCACACCTAACAGATAATCTTGAAATTTTTCAGAAAATAATCTGTATTTAGTTTATTATTGATGGGAATATTGAGAAAAGGAGAAAGTAGCCATGATCATGAGAGGCCACACAAGACTGCTCACTGGCTACTGGAAAGGCTGACTGGCTAACCAGGTGTTTCCCTTGATTGGAATAAATGTTACATTGGCAGAATACTTGGTGCACAATATTTCTGAACAAATTTTGCAGACTCAATATGTTTATATTTTCCAGTAGCCTCATTTTGCAATGCATTTCAGTTTCAAGCATCTATACAATAAATTTCTTTCCTCATTAATACTAATAATTCATTGCATTAAGAGTTTCAAATTTATTCATCAAAATGTTTCACACTACTGTACATTGTATATCAGAAATATGTTATAGATGTCTTAACACTTGAAAGTGAAACGTTGAAATGCTGCTTTAAAGAAAAGGTAAATCATAAGACAAATAGGTTATCGACACAAACATTACTTAGCCTAATATACAAAGGTCCCTTTGAAAACAAAGATACAATATTCAAATCAATATAAACAGTATAAGTTTATTCCTTTAACATTTGATATATTTTACATATGGTTCACAACCTTGTTCCCTGTTTATTAGTCTATGATGATCACGTAAATTCCTTGCAGTATTACCTGAAACAGACCGAGTTCTCCGTGATTTGTACAGGATCAGACTTAGGGTCGACGCCCACCACCTTGATACTGAGTGTGACAGTGAAGATGTTCTCGGACCACAACACTTGTGGAAGGATGCTGTAAAGTGAATATACACACGTAAACCTACATAATTAATCAGTATTACCCGTGGCAGACACCTGCAAAGTTTTCTCAATTAAAGGGATATGATCCCAAAATCAACATTTTCAAAACATACCTAAAGGGGTATCAAACAGAATCCAACAATAGTTGTTATTACCCAATAGTCTATATAAATTAAAATTAGTCATTTTTGACTGTTTCTGGCTTTTTGTCCAATTTCGGCTGTAGGGGTGAAACAGTCAAAACGGTCAGAGCGAACTGTTACCCGGCACGAATTTGATGCACAGAAATCTCCCCTTGAGAGCCCCGTTCAAGCGTTTATTTGACCTCAGCATTGATACTAAAATATCTATTTGGTAATAAAGCAATTGTTTCAATGCTATTAGGGAAACAGTCAAAACTACCATCCCTCGGTAGGGGGAAGCCCTGTGGAACTGTGTGAGTTCCGAGGCCGCAAGGCCGAGGGCAAACAGTTCCCCAGGGCTTCCCCCTACCTCGGGATGATAGTTTCGACTATTCCCCAAATAGCCATGAAACAATTGTATACTGGTGAGGACCTGCTTTCCAATTACTCCACCTTGTAATAGCCAACAGCTCCTCGACTGTGGGCTCCAACACTGCTTTGTCATTACCTGTCGACTTGACTACTTGCTGCTTTGGACTGGTCAATTGGTGTGTTCTTCATGGTCTGTGAGGACTGGACATTGACAATGAGGCTAGACTTCAGGTCCAAGCACATGTCATGGATGACCGAGGACAGGTGAGTCAGGCTCTGTAACCTGTACATAAACATGTAACATTACGATAGATCAAGGTCACAGGTCAAACAGTTCACACACAAGCCGTGTATGACAAGGACTGCTGATGGTCTGTACACAAACACATCACATTATTACAGGCAATGGATTCAGGTCTGAAAGTTCACATACATGACAGAGGACAGGTGAGTTAGGCCTGGTTATATGTACTGCAGGTCAAGGTCACAATTCCAATCATCCATACTTACCTGATGTAAACAGGTAATTGCTACAGCTGCAGCCATGACCTCTGACACCCCACAATTTGATATGTATCTATTATATTGACAACAGCTAATAGCTACAACTCAATCCAATGAACTGTCCCCCTCTCCCAACCTCACTGTACTTTCTAGTACCCAAAAAGGACAGGCTACAGCTGAACCCCCAACCTCTGACTTGTAATCACTGATCAATGAGGACAGATACTACAAGTACATGTAGTAGTTACAGCTGAACCCCCGACCTCTGACCCTTACTGTATTTTCTTTTAATCAATGAGGTCAAATACTACAAGTACATGTAGTAGTTACAGCTGAACCCCGACCTCTGACCCTTACTGTACTTACTTGTTGAGGACAGGTACTACAAGTACATGTATTGGTTACAGCTGAACCCCCTGACCTCTGACCCTTACTGTACTTACTTGTTGAGGACAGGTACTACAAGTACATGTAGTAGTTACAGCTGAACCCCCTGACCTCTGACCCTTACTGTACTTACTTGTTGAGGACAGGTACTAGCTCCAGCTGTAGAATGAACCCCCTGACCTCTGACCCTTACTGTACTTACTTGTTGAGGACAGGTACTAGCTCCAGCTGTAGAAGTGTGGTCTTGTTTCTTCTGTTTAGGTTTCCATAGTATTTACAGTACTTTAATCCACACAATATACGCTGTAATACAAAGTGAAATTTAATCAAATTGATTACAAGGTTATTAAAAGTTCTTTTCAAAAATAAAACTAGAATATCATTTGCGGACACCGTTTGCTCAATTCCTGCATATCTGAAAGACTCCAATCTGCTCTCTACTCCCAAAACCCTTGCCTTAATTTCAACAAAATCTTTGATTAAATTAAATAAAGTACAAATGGCTCTTGTCAAATAAAAAACAAATATATATTCCCACTGATCTTATTGATTATGAGGATAACATGACATGGGACTCATTACTGTAGAATCATTTATTTTCGTGGGGTTAAAATTTCGCGGTTTTCACATACTAGCCTGTTTCAAGGACATTATATTTTGATGATTTCTGATTTCCCCCCATCTATATCATACCAAATTTATGTTTTCGTGGGATTTAATTTTGTAGATTTTTGTTATCCACGACATAAAAGAAATTTAATGTCCCTTGAAAATTTATGATTTTACAGTATGTATTTAAAGTTATTCCTGTAGCTTTGACTAGGTCCACACTAAGCCTATGTGTGATATGGAATAGAACCACCAGTTCATAATAAATATTAAAACTTCACATGTTTTGGTCAAAAAGGTCAACTATACAAAAGGAACATTTGCGACTATATTTAATTCTAAATGTGGGCTACATGGAAACCCCTTCTACCCGCATATCTACAAAGTTTGGAGCCCATTCATGAAATAGTGGCTAAAATATGCTGTTTAAAACAGAATTACATTTATATCAGTACTTGAGGTGAAGATAAAAGGTCAAATTGAGGTCACAGTGACCTCGTTTAAGGATGTGACACATCGTCTTGCAATGATGTACCTACCGTTGTATATAAAAAAGTTTGATACAAATTCATGAAATAGCAGCTTAGAAATGCTCTGGAAACCAATATAGAAGCAAAAGTGACTTCATTTTCGGATGTAGCACATTGCCTTTACATGATGTAACTATATTCAAAGTTTGATGAAAATCATGAAACAACTGCTAAGATATGCTACAGAAACGAGTCAGCACAGATGCACAAACACATGGACAAAGCGGATAATATATAACACCAACTTTGTCAACATACACATGGACAAAGCAGATAATATATACCCCCAACTTTGTCAACATACACATGGAAAAAGCGGATAATATATACCCTCAACTTTGTCAACACACACATGGACAAAGCGTATAATATATACCCCCAACTTTGTCTACACACATATGGACAAAGCGGATAATATATACCCCCAACTTTGTCAACACACACATGGACAAAGCGGATAATATATACCCCCAACTTTGTCAAAGACTTTTTGAACTAAATAAAGAATGTGAGTCTCAATGAGATGTCACCAGATTAGGTACGTACCGTCTCATCCTCCGTACCCTTCAGGGTGCCCACCACGCACTTAACCACCTTTGGTTTAGTCAGAGAATCCTCATTTTTTCTGAAAAAAAAAATAAAAAAATTGACTTAAAATTTTGTTCATATCCTTGGAAAAGTATCTTTCTTTCCCAGAAATATCCTGCATAGCAGGTATTGGATTATCATATCCAGGTAAAGGTGTATATTTACTTCAAACACAATTTAGTATTTATTATGATCAACATTTAATAGAGAGTGTTATGACATTGTGTTGCCCTGTTTTATATTATATAAATTTACAAAAAGTCACATTCAGACATGGAACGCCACGTATCTAGTTTCAATTAAGAATAAAATGACTTTCCCAAGCAAGACCAGATACAGATTTGGTATACATCCCAATATTAGTTCCACAATTTAATCATTTCCTATCAAATTTTGAGTCGCGATAAATAAAATGAGAAATGTTACCTTCCAACACACGTCTTTACATTTTACAGTAACACAGGGCTCTTATGTTATATAACTCAAGATGCAATCACAACGCCACATGTAAACTGAATTTGCCAAATATTACTCCACTTGTCTTTGTGTATCCAATGTTTCCTGTTTTTATTTTCATGATTGTTTTGCTGGTTTATTAACTTTTCCGTTCATACATGTAATTGGCATAAGTCCCAATTTCGAATTCAATTGGTTTTGGCTTTGTCAAGTGGGAAGGGGCAGCCAAAACGTCACGGGACAGGTATTTTAGTTTGTGACATGAATTGATGGATTATACCACTATATGATCCAACCAAAAAGTCTAGGATTGGGGAGATGAACATGAGGGGAAGGATGGCCCCACATTGAAGTTAACGGATCAGGATGAGCTGTAATTAGAAAATAATACTCTTTTAACCTGTACATATTATTACTTCTGAAGTATACTTACTCATCCTTTTCGAGTAGTGTATCCAAGAGCTCCAGGGCTGCCAGAGTAACATCAGGGTCAACCTCTTTTTCTCCATCTCCAAGACAGTTAACAAGTCTGGAGCAAACTTTGTTGTCAAAGGTCATCAGTAACACCCTAGAAAAGTTCAAAGTTCATCACTTACATGGACATGAATCATTCACAGAAAAACACTGTAAATATAAGGAAAACTTGCAATGTAGAAACAAGAAATGAATGGGCTTGAATTATTCACCTTTTTACTTATATCATATAAGATTTCAACTGAAAAAAGAAAACCAACAAGGCAAACTATTGCGGGGCCATCAACAGTCCCCCACTAGTCAATTGACAAATTTGAAATTTGGGAACCAAGTTATTATTTGCATCAACTCTTAGATATAAACTAGTGTTGTTCATAGTGAGAGTGTTATACCACCAAAGGTAGAAATGTAGGTTACAATTACCTACTTTCTGCAAAATTTAAGTTATCTATAGTACCTCAGTAATATGACTTTTAATATAAACTTACGCCTCAGATAGCCGGCACATCTTCCTCAGGGTGTAACATAAAGCCGTCTGTACCTAGTAATTAGTAAAGTCATCAAGTTTCAATCAAATAAGACCAATAAGACATTATTAACAGAAAAGGAGAAACAAGAGTTAGACAGGAGCACCACAAGGCCAGACAATATACGCCTGTCCAATGTCAAACTGACAAACTTAAAATCCCTCTGATGCATTGTTATTTATTCAAATGTATGAAAGCATGGAAATGTTACATAATGAAACTTCATTGGTACTGTAATAATCCAATGAAATTGAAAACTGGGATGTGTGTGAGACATACTGTATATATTTGCATGTCTCCCTTCTTCAGCTTAGTAAACTCTGACTGAGTATAAATTAGCGTATACGCAGTGAAAAAAGGCTTGGCGGATTGATACTTGTTTCAAATATGGGTCCGTTCACGCTTCAGCGAGATTAACAGTCCAATGACAACCAATGCTGGGATCATTTACCATCTAGATATATAGAACATATTCGGGATATATTATGTCTAATTATTCAACAAAAGAATGCTGACAAACTTCTTATTCCATGGATGCACATTCAAATTTCTTTGGCGGTAATGTCAACAATGGCGGCTTCGTTCTGACCGCGTCACTCCATAAGCAGTGTGTCAATGCGCGTACATGACGACCGTTGTTAATTAATAGAAAACTTTGAAGGACTTCTCACATTGCTTAATTTAAAATTTTAAAACTACGAAAGGAACAAAAAATAGTGTTGTTCACTGCGTAATTTCTAAATTTGCTCATATATCGATGTAGATTCACTGGAACTATCTAGTCCTAGCAACCACGGCTACCGTAGTACCATCGTAGCAACCCGCTTTGACTTTTTTAACTGCGTAATGTAGCATTTAAACATTGTTTGAATGTAAATATAAGGATTGACCTTTATTTTGACGGCTTATACGGTAGTATGAACGCAAATTGGCAACGAAAATATTCTTTATGGAGCGCTAACGCACACCATAGACTATGTTCGTTGCCAACTGCGTTCATACTACCGTATACGCCGTCAAAATGAAGGTCAAGCCTTAAATACTTGATCAACTTAAGCTGAAGAAATATCAGAATCGTTATATATGACTGAGTAATTGTGCGTAAACCATTGACCAATCAGAGCGCAGTATGCTAATCAATTTTAAAAGGATTTTGCTCAACTTCAAACTCTGCCTCATTTTTTTTGTTTATATTGAAAAATTGAAAAATGTTTAAGCAAGTTGTGGAAACTAAAGTGTGAATGCTTACCGATCAGAGCTCAGTATACTAGTTGTGATTATTGCTCAACAAAAAACTTAGCCCTTGTCTTTGTATAATAGCCCTTGTCTTTGTATATTAGCCCTTGTCTTTGTATATTAGCCCTTGTCTTTGTTTATTAGCCCTTGTCTTTGTATATTAGCCATTGTCTTTGTATATTAGCCATTGTCTTTGTATATTAGCCCTTGTCTTTGTATATGTCACATGCTTACCAGGTTCCATCAGAATCGAACAATATTAAATATTTAAGCAACTTGTTTTGCAGAAACCAAAGAGATTTCCTATTACATACATTAGGCTATTCTTGTCTGGATACTTACCTTGAAATTGTCTGTGGAGTCTAACAGCTCACACAGTGTCAGTACAACTCTCTCATCTTCAAAACAGGGCATAAACCTACAAAAGGATAAAAGCATAAAGCTCTTACCAGCTTACAATGTTATAAAACACACATGAACATGCAAAGTATTACCATTCAAACAAAGTCATACATGAACATACAAAGTATTACCAATTCAAACAAAGTCATACATGAACATACAAAGTATTACCATTCAAACAAAGTCATACATGAACATATGAAAGAATCAGTCTTACCTGATACTGGTATCCAGCAACTTCCCCATGGCAACTAGAACCTGTTCTTGTAACCATGGCTTGTTGGTCTGCAACATTTAATGATAATATCTTATAAGATGGGAAAGATTATAGAAATTCTTGTACCCGTAACACACCTTTTAGACTAAAAGTCAAAATGGAGTTCTTTGAAACAACAGGATTTTTAACATGTGCCTTATAATACCAGGGACCAAAGACAAAGATCAAGGCCTTACGGACAACACATCAAATTATTTCCAACCTAACTAAACAATTATACCCCTGAAAAATACTTTTATTATCAAATTATAGCTACAATATAACCTTTGACCTATTTATCTGAAGCAGAATATGAAATTTTGGGATTGATTGGCCTTAGGTAACAGCAGCCATTTTGTGGAAAATAAAGTCTAATATCTAACAGAACAGAGGGGCAAGTATCCTTACAAACCTAATTTTGAAGAAAGTGTGCAGAACAGTGATTGAGGTTCCATCACCTTATAACTAAGAGTTCATAGGGGTGTCACAATACGCCTCCTCGAGTCTATCACAATATATTACAATGCAGAGGGAATGTATTGCAGTATGTATCCCGATATTGTCCCGATATTGTCAAAAGAAAAAAGTGCTCAATTTAGACAGAAATAATTGTCTGAATGATATCAAACTGAACCATATATCATATGATCACATATATTTAAGATTTTATGTTATATCTACCACCCATTATGAAATCTCAACTGACTCCTACCACTAGAAAAAAACTGTCTACGGTTATTGGCATATCTATTAGCAGATATACATAAAATAAGCTTTTTAAAAAAATATTGCAATACAGTGATTGTATTGCGATACAATATGATATGCCTGTGTATTGTGATATAATGGATTCTGATATGTTGTGACAGCCCTAAGAGTTCACATAATAAACACTGTTAAATACAACACAAACCCGTTCTAAACTGTTCACTATGCCAACGCATCCATCTTGTTCTACTATTTCTTCACATATTCTGAAAGAGAAAGATGTATTCAACATAGCAGCACAAATGTAAATGTTTACAGATATCAGAAAGAGGCATAACTCACATACCGCCAGATCAAACTATTAACAGCAAAAGACTTATAAAATTTAGCTGAAATCTGTAGGAGTTGTGTGGACAAGATTGTGTCTACAGACAGACAACCTGATTCTGGTATACCCCTCCTAACATTGCTGTGGGGGTACAATTAGGGTCGAAAGGAAATTCATGCATGTGTTAAATATATCACTCTGATGTTTGTTGCACTTTTCCGATTGAAATGCCCCAGCGACTTTCTGCTTCGATTATAGCTCGAGATTAAGAGAGATATGATGAATTTCCTTTGTGGGCCTAGTAATGTCAATAGATTTCAGTTTTTATGCTATAACTTTGCCAAGATAAAGGAGTACATGTTCTTCATCTTTATTACATGGAAGTCCTATAACAAAACAACATTGCATACATTGCAGGCATGTGTAGCCTAGTCTCCTGTCCTCCTTACACTCGCAGACAAGGTTGAGTACACTACGACTGTGGGTGCTAAAAAATATCACAAGGACACTGTGGCTTTAACTTTGTCTACAGACAAGTGATAGAAGGTACAATACTTGCCTGTCATGCTTGGATGCTGCCGTGGTGAGACTGTCTAGCAGGCACCGGTGGATGTCCTCATACCCCACTCGGCCGATCAGCTTGATGATAGCCTTCAGACCCCCATAGGCCACCAGGTTGAGGGGCTTACTGAAGTAGACAAACGACCATTGATATATATATAGTACCAGGTATGGGTCAAAGAAGTAATATAGACGGTAAAATCCCATATAACACTGGATCCTAATGGAGGTATATGTCCGTAGGATACGAATTACAGGTAGATATATACATTGTCCCAGAAAGTCCAGAATGATTATGAACTTAATACAGAGCCAAACTCAAAGCTGCATGGCTGCGGAAAGCCATCATGAATTTCAGGTTTGGCTCAAAACTGAACTTAAGTAACTTAACTTTACTTTGTTGGAAGTTTTGTGCAAATAAAATTTTCCTTGAAGGCTCCCTGTCCCACCACAGGCAAAAGACCAGAGATTCCACTGTGTTTTTTTTTTTTTTATAGATCAATTCCTCTTAATATTGTTCTGGATATAACTGTCACACAATTGCGCAAAAGTACTTCCACTGACCAGGTAACTCAGTTGGTCACAGTGACAAAATAACAATCTGACGCCGAGGGTTCAAACCCTGGTCAGGGCACACTGAGTTTTTACACTTTGTTGACCATACCTGTATATTGGTGACTTTATCTTTAATAATTTTTTCATTAGAGCCCTGCACGGTATAGTTTTCTTTTCAGAAATGATTTATCAAAGCTATAATGAAGCCAGAAAAACAGTGTTCAATCCATAGTTACAGTACTGGCCTGTGAACCCTACCTTTTAGCACATGTTGTGACCATTTTGAGGATCTCTTTGCCCGCTGTCTCAGCTTTACAATCTCCCTGAAGCCATGCAAAGACAAAATGTGTTACTTCTCTGATAATAACGTAAGCATTCGTTTTTGTGCTTTTGTGTTACTTCTCTGATAATAACGTAAGCATTTGTTTTTGTGCTTTTGTGTTACTTCTCTGATAATAACGTAAGCATTTGTTTTTGTGCTTTTGTGTTACTTCTCTGATAATAACGTAAGCATTTGTTTTTGTGCTTTTGTGTTACTTCTCTGATAATAACGTAAGCATTTGTTTTTGTGCTTTTGTGTTACTTCTCTGATA
>JAUMHH010189628.1:0-14240 GCA_032359455.1 Chlamys rubida
GTTTGCCGAATCGCCATGAGCAGTACGTGAAAGCAAACACCAACTATAACCAGGTCTAGTTTGTTTTGTAATCAATCTTGCTGACTCGAAAGGAAAAATCTAATTAATAAAACGCGAAAAAAGAGGATTTTATCATTATACTTTCTGTAAATTGTTAGAATTCACAAGAATTAGCTACACATTTTAATATCATGTAAAGAAAAGGGTATCAATTAAAGTGTTTATTAACGGACATTTAAGAATCCCCGTACAGGTGATAAAAATTGTAAATTTGGATTGGATACTTTTCTACGGTATGACTATAATTTAGATATATGATTTCTGAAATGTAAGGATGAACTTATCAACAAAGATCAACAACAGTGTTCAAAATGTGAAAAATATATGTCGCTCTGACCAACTAAAATATCGCTAACCAAACGGTTGAACCGGTTGGACCAGAGTTGTTCGTTTATGAAATAAGGTCTGACCTCGTAATCTTAAGCTGCTTTCAGGCAAGCATTGACAAAGCCTTGCAAGGTCGGCATAAACATTTCCAGGTCAGCTAGGATTGATACCGTTACACTTAAAAACAGACAAACCAGTTGGTCAGCGGTCAATAGTACCAAAGGCCAATCACGCTACTCCAAAACCAATGTAAAGGGAGGTTATCGTATGTTTGAAAACTCCAGTTAGTTTCCTTAGTATTCTGACTTGCGTGAGGCAGGGTTTCTAAAAGCGCAGTGTACAAATACATTACTCTGTTCTAGGAACAGTATTTCTCTCACAACTGCCCCTATTTCTCAACTACCGGTACATCCATGACACGACCGAAGTGCTGGTAAATTTACGGGGAATTTGATGATTAAATTGATTATTTATGGATCACGTGACGGTGATTTGTTAAAATCCTGAGCAGACCTGGCAGTTTAAAGAAAGGCAAAATTTGACTTCGAGAATGTTTATGTTATACAAGGGGTTAGCTTTTTGAGTAAGCAGTGTTGATAAAATCCAACAATATCAAAATATTTGAAGAATTATTCAGACTGAATTTAGGCCTATATCTGTAAATATACGTGTACAACCTATGTTACTGTGGGATTGAAGGAAGTTTTCACAATCCCTGGCCATTCCTCATCTTTATTATCTTCTAATTGTTTTGTTCAAATTGTAATACGAATAATTTGATGAAGCTTGTTTTCTTAAAAATTTCGATACCACTCTTCTCACGATAGAAAAAACATGAGTTACCGACACTCGTTACAAAGCCTGCTGTGAACGTGTATTGAATTTTAGGCGTATTTTTGGGGTTCTTTGTTATATTTGCCAAATTTTCTCTTTCTGATTAATTAATGAATGAATTAATGAAATCAAATTAGAGTAAATTTACCACATAACAGGAATTTTATAATTATGTGGAGATTTTTGTTTATTAAAAGATACCTATGTTATTAATATTTATTTTTTCATCCGTATTACTGCATTAGTCCAGATTTTACATATAGTTAAGATCAAATTGTATTAGGACGGAACTGCAACGTTTATGTGAAGTACTTTTACACAACGCCCACGAAACCGCCAATGAATTTACCTAACATACAAGTATGTAGAGGACTTTATTTATTGCCGTGTCAGCTGTGTTTATTATCAGTATACTAAGTATTGTTTTGCCTCTCCTACTGTGATGCAAATGTACCTAGCATGTATGAGCCGGTTGTTATTCCCAGTGCAATGTGTCGTGAACATTTTGTTCGTTAATGCACAATCCACAAAAACTAAATACAAACGAATTCAGGCAGATTTGAGAAAAAGTTGTTTACACTGGACAGAAGTTGTATTTATTAAGATTAACATCCAGGTTTTATATGATTAAATGAAAACATGTGTGTTTCATCCGACTGATTCCACTTGTCTGTAGTGCCAATCAATTCCGGAATTTACATCAACATTCCGTAATTTGCATCGATCGATACACGAAGGCTGAGCGTACACCGCGATCGCCTCGGTTTTTGTCTGATCTGCTTGCGTATTGTCGTATCTTTGTCAGCTAATCCACCAATACATGTTTTATCTCTAGGGGATGTAGGGACGAACGTTATACGACCTTCTTGTATTGATGTATCACGGAACTACATACCCTCTTATCTTTGTTCAAGAAGAGATTAACGTGCAACATCAATCGAGGGAGAAAAATCGACAAAAGTGTGGAGTGAGCAATGTTTATCTCCTAACTGTACCGGCCGGCTTTTCGCCATCTAGTTAAACTGATGTGCTCTCGTTATTTAATTTAGATTTTCAAACAAAACAATATTTTTTTGCTTTTTCCGGATATCTATACAATAGTCAAGACTTGCACAAGTACATGTACATTCACATTTTGAGCGGTAAAAAGAATAATTAAGAAAGAAAGAAGAAGAAAAATCTGAAATGAATTCATTCATTCATTCATTCATTCATTCACTTTAATAGAAAGGGACGAGGAAATCTCTTGTATCATATTTACCCAACAATGAAAATAAGAATTTTTATCATGTTTTAATGTATTTTTAGGAAAGATGACTGATTTTTTGTTTATTCACAATTGTGTAACACATATCATTGTGCACGAATAACATCCGGCATTGCCATATGATACAATGATGACTGGTCCAGTCACATTCTGACTCCATTAATATATATCATAAATTTAGAACGGCGATCAAGGTGTATGAAATTTAAATAACGGAATCTGATTTAATTTTAAATATTTACTTTTTTTTGGACACGGTGATATACACTATAACTACTATAATTCAGTTATAAAAAAAATGAGAAAACAAAATCAGAAGACTGGGTAACTCAATTGTTCTTGAGTCGATTAAATCGAAAAAATAGTATGGTGATTTGACACAATCTACATTTTCTGATATATTTTCTTGTGCAACAACACAACATACCTAAAGAAAGATGTTTGGAACCATTTGTTCACAGAAATAAACTAGTTCTGAAGATAGAAATAAAATAAAATAAATCGAAAACTGTGTCCTGTGTGTTCTTTTTGTTTGGTGGGGGAGGCGGTACAGTACATACCATGCTTGTGCCTATATTTTATAGTGTCATAGCCCTGACCAGATAATGGATTTTGTATTTTTGTTCGATCAATAACTGTAAAATAAGCATTTAACATTTAATATCCTATAACCATTGCGATACGACCAATCTATATAACAGGATTGTCCTCGGTTATTGTTTCCAGCGCAGTCGTGGTCTAGTTGACAGGCAAACGTAGAAATCGTGACTCCGATCCGCCCACCTCGCCACTATCATGTCCCGGGCGCAGGTAGCAATGACCCTGGGGCGGGAGTAATGTCGTGTCGCATTCCCTCCCACACGGGTCTAGTACATTTTTCTGGGGTACATGGAGAATACGTTGGATTTGGATTGTGTGAGGTTGGGGTTGGGGGCGTTAAAGAGCGAAGGGTTTGGGTTAGGGAAACTGGTAGGCAGAGGACAATTTAGTGACGAAATGGAAGAGATTTTGGAACAGATACAAAGGTTGTATCTTTAAAATCAAAGGGTCCTGCTCTCGATATTATTGATATTGATATATCGATGATACATGTATGAAAGGTAATAGATGTAAAGGGTAAAAGAAACATTTGTAGAGATACATATGTAGAAAGCAACGGATGGCAAGTTTTCGGGGGGGGGGCATGGCAAGAATGTGTAGGTGAGATATATTTTAAAAGGTGTCTCTAAATCGGCGAATATGGTCTTTGTATAAGAAAGATTGATTGAAAGAGGAGGAGAGATTTAAAAGAGGAAGGAAAATGAGAGGCAAGATGTGATGTGAGGTTGTCACATGGTGTTAAGCTGAAGAAATTAAGACACTTTCAAAAGGGAATTAAGCATGCACTGAGACACTTCCCTATAGTAAGTTATCAGTGAAGAAGAATGAACACTTCTCTATAGTAAGTTATCAGGGAAGAAGGCTGAACACTTCTCTATATTAAGTTATCAGGGAAGAAGGATGAACACTTCCCTGTAGTAAGTTATCAGGGAAGAAGGATGAACACTTCCCTATAGTAAGTTATCAGGGAAGAAGAATGAACACTTTCCTATAGTAAGTTATTAGGGAAGAAGAATAAACACTTCTCTATATAAGGTTATCAGGGAAGAAGGATGAACACTTCACTATAGTAAGTTATCAGGGAAGAAGGATGAACACTTATCTATATTAAGTTATCAGGGAAGAAGAATGAACACTTCTCTATATTAAGTTATCAGGGAAGAAGAATGAACACTTCTCTATATTAAGTTAGTATATCAGGAAAAAAGAACTAGATCGCAAACATTCAGCTTCAGTAGCTTTTCAAATGTTCACATATTTGTTGGAATTCTCTGAAAACATTTGAAACAAACTGATCTCGGGGGTTTTAAATTTTGATAGAAAGTAGAGTATTTATATTTATAGTATAGAGTATTTATCTTCTCGTAAAGATAAATATTCTTTATTCAATTGTATCTGAGTTATAGGAACCCCCTCTTCTTTCGAATAACTTAGTGAGGCGAAAAATAAATGCGAAAAATAAGCGGCCAACACATATACACACTGCGGTATAATACAGCGCCCTTGCGATCAGACTGTATCAGCCCGGCACGGACATGCCTCCCTTAACATAACATGGTTTACGACCATAGATTCTGTTGTTTTCTGTTATCCACATAACCACCGACAATAGTAACGCCTATCTTATATCGGTTCATCTTTACGACCCCAATGAATGTGATATTACACAGACCATTTATGGATGACGTTGGATTTTAAGGGCAAAATTCACGCAGTACAACTTAGTCAATATGGCGCTCGTCACGAACGTATGGCAACGTGTATGCACGAAATCTGATTTTTTTTTTTTTTCAATTTGAAATTTCAATTTTTTACAAACAAATTGCGAAAACTGAAATGTTTTCCAAGACACGTAATATTGGTGTTTCCCTATGCAGTTGTCTTCATGGAATGTTTATAGTTTATCCTTAAGGAGATGTTAGAAAAGTTTATGAGAAGAAGTTCTGTTTTCATGGTCGATGCTTTTGTTTTAAGGTTAATTAAATAACCTTGTCACTGCCAAGGTCACGAAGACTAGCAATCCGTATATTGGTTGGTACGGTACTATATTATGCACGACAGTAAATGCATTTTATTGTCACGACTCTCACTGGCGAATATGAGCAATATATGTTTTTTATACCTGTAACACTACGTGTACAAAACACAGTAATTATGCATTACAAACATTTTCTTGGAATGACTTAATTTTTGACAAATAATTATGAAACTATGCCACTTCAGGGTTTTTTCTCGCCTTTTTTTTTATCAATTTCGTCATCTTTAACGACATAATTGGTATTATGCAATGGCATCGATGTAATGGCATTGAATACTTGTTACGTTTCGACAGAATTATTTGGAAACTTTTACAAATCAATTGGTACCTGGAGATGGTTTTTATCTTTTTCCGTGCCATTACATTTTCTTTGGTCCAGATACCTCATCGGATCTATTCGGAATATTGCTTACATATATATGAAATATGTGATTGATACAATTGTATATTAAAATGTGCTACCTAGTAGTGTCTTTTAGTGTATATATATACCCTAAAATGCATTATGTGTTACATGTATGTAAAAACATACACATGTGTGCCCATTATAACCATTGAAGGACCAATGACCCACCGGGACCGTATTCATGAAACCGTTCTTGTGCTCAAGCATGGATTCTGTGCTCAAACCAACATTCTTGCAACTCACTGAAATCATGTCAAACGATCAAAAAGTCATGTTTAAACCTTGAAAACAGTATTCGGCTTTAAATCTCTTCAACAATTTTCAAAATCATTGACAGAATAAGTGTTTCTTATTAATTTACAGCCGGAACAAGAAATTGGGGTTGAGCACTAAATCCGTGCTTGAGCATGAGAACGGTTTCATGAATACGGGCCCAGGTACTGGCCGTAGGTCGGTGGTTTTTCTCCGGGAACTCCGGCTTTCCTCCACCACCAAAAGCTGGCACGTCCTTAAATGACCACAGCTGTTAATAAGACTTAAAACACATACAAACCAAACCAAAAACCAATGAGTAATATGGTCAAATCAACAGAGGTCAAGCCTATTTCGAACCAATCTACTTCATGCTTATTAGCACATTGATACAACATACGTTTATGGGATCGAGCTGTTCATTCGTATATTTACATAACAGAAAAATGGTTCTATAAACATTTTCTGACAACCATTTAGTTTGTTGTATGTGTATGTCGCCATTGAATCATATTGGCGGAACAAATCTCCAAAAATCGTAAGCATATTTATGATGGATTCCAAAGTGCTATCAATGATATTTGAATCGGATTTTTGAAGCGTCATATTGACAAGTAAAAACTGTTTTGTTACCAAATAACGTCTTCTCCCATTTAGGATGCTATTGTTTTGTTACCAAATAACGTCTTCTCCCATTTAGGATGCTATTGTTTTGTTAGCGTTATAGTCGTGAAGGCATGGGCAATACTTCATACATATTATACACATTACATAATAATGTCAAACCACTGACCGAAAGCATATTGAAATTGCTTTGCATTTATCAATATAAACACAGAAATAATTTCCTCGATAGAATACAATCTTCTGCTACATGTATGATCATTCCTTCGCCATTCGGACACTTAATGTGCGTATTTTGTGTGAAAGCTTGAGAGGCCGCGTGCAAGCCGACCGTAGCGCCCCAGACACCTGTTTAACAGGGCACACATATATATAGCTTTCCAGACAATGGTTTGAGCTCTACGTCTCAAAACGTAAGAATATGTTTTTAAAAAACACACCGAAAGTGTTTTTTTCTCAAGGTAGTGCTTTTGTATTGTCTACAATATTGATTTCCCCGGCCAGAAGTCGAGTGTCTACACGTACCAATGTGTCAGAGGAATTTTATACCCACATATAAATGTTCCGGACAAAACATGTTTGACGTTGAGTATGCGGAATTATTCCAAACCGTTCAGAACTATATTGATGCTGACTGAAGTAACTCTAAAATATTTTCACGCTAATTGCGTTAAAACAAGAGGTTATAATGTCAAAACGGAATAAAACAAAGCTTTTAATATTTCGTTAACAACGTATACATTAAATGTAAGCAATCCTTTGATTAGATTAATTAGTATGTTATCAAATTTGTGAAAATATTCAGTTTTTTGCCGTGCGAGAAACTAGATTTAGACGAGTGCAATTTTTTGTTTTGTTTATTAATAAAAATAATAATATACATCATTTGATATAGCGCCCTATCCAGCTAACATAAGCCACTCCAAAGCGCTTTACAGTACAAAGATATATAATTAATACAATCAGCATGTACATTAATCAGTACAATTTTTGAGGAAATCATAGGAGCTTCCTTATCAGGCACTTACTACTAGTGCTATGCCACCTGGCTAATATCTCCATATGTGTGTATGCCTGGGTGTGTGCTGGAGATGTAATGTGTTCTGTTTGTAGTTGGACCGTGTTTCCAACGGCTCACCTCACTTGAATGCTACAACACAGATACCGCACATCCAACCCATACTAATCTATACTCCACCTGTGTTGTTGGAGTTGTGTGGACAGGATTAAAACACTTTCTCTGAATATCCATACGTACGACGACTTCGGGGATCGAACCCCGGCCGCCTGCGATGAAGGCCGGAGTGTTAACCACTCGACCAATCCGCCCATTGACAAAGACATACATATAAATTGAATTCAATTTCAGGCAAGTCTACATATATATTCTTGTATTGGATGGCCATTATGTTTAAATGTAAATAAACGGTTAATTAACAAATTGATGTAGAATTTACATTGGAAAACAAACAACAATGGAGGTAAATACCACTGATAAACACAATTGTATGACACACCTCAATTTACAACAAATTCTCCACGAGTAAAAACATAAGGAAAAATGACATCTTGATCATAAAATCATAAATAGACTTTATTACGTTTTTTGCCTGTGAAAAATCCAATTCTATCACCTTGTTAAAATTATATCTTTCAATGTGCAACATATATCAAAAGCGCTATTTGTTTAAGCAAATCTACCCAAATCATAGCAGAAAACGGTAGAATTGTAACGAGTAGCACATTCAAAATGGCGTTCAGCTATGATTTCCCCGTAGTATTTCATATTCATTTCACACATATTGCAGAATGTACCGATATTTTCACTCGAGCTTCGCACTCGTGAACAAAAATATCAGTATTCTACCATGAATACTCATGGAATATATAAGGCTTCAATGGGAAACCATTAAATATCTTCCAAATAAGATATTTGAAACATCGACAGTTTTAAAAACAAAATACATTTTTATATTTATTTTTTTCATCTTAATTTTAAGCATGGCCAACAGGATCAATTAAAACAACTGCAAAGTATGACGAAACAACAAAGAGAACAAAATGCATTGATCATTAAATGAAATCTTTGTTTATTTAAAAATCACAATGAACTTCGTCATTGGTAAATTAATCCGTCAACTTTAAAAATATGGTAACATTTGTCAATCCTAAAATAGATTTAAGTGCAGTGATTTTGGTTACGTGATACCGTCACTGTTTTAATAAGTGATTTGATAAAATGCAACGTGGAGAAAAGCATTTAAATTCCATCTTTGGCAGTATAACAAGTTGTAAGATTAGAGCCGGGCGCGGATCCAGAAGGTGCGTGTATGGAGGAAGGGTCGGGATTACATTCTCAACTCTTCCAAACCAACAATTCAAAATCGACTTTCAAATGTAAGCTTCCATTCCATTTTCACTATCAATACCAAACAACGTCTACCATCACCATTGGCCACCAGCAACCACCATCACCATGAAAATACTCCAGAAGCAGATAGGTATACATAGGCGGATTGGTCGAGTAGTTCACACTTCGGCCTTCCACGCAGGCGGCCGGGGTTCGATCCCCGAAGTCGTCGTACGCATGAAATAATCAGATAAAGTATTTTTCTCCTGCCCTCATAACTCTAACAACCGAGGTGGAGCATACAAGGGTCTGGGGTTTATGTTGCGGTATCTGTACTGTTGCATTCAAGCGGGGAGGCACTATAAATGATACCATTGGAAGCACGGTCCCACTACAAATAGAACACAATACATCTCCAGCACACACGCAGGCATCCACACATAGGGAGATATTAGCCAGGCGGCATAGGTCTAGTAATTAGTGCCTGATAAGGTAGCTCCTGTGAAATCCTCAACATTGTATTAAATAATGTATATGCTAGTTGTATTGATTGTATAAAATTGTATATGTATGTACTGTGAAGCGCTTTAGAGTGGCTTAGTTTAGCTAGATAGGGCGCTATATCAAATGTTGTATACTACTACTACTACTACAGACGGACAACGTACGGTTTATTTTTCTATTTGTACTATTTTTGCTGTCTTTTCTCTTGATTTCGCAGGGTCGGATTGCCGGTTGAATGTTCAGACCCTTACCACAGATTCGTTTTATGTGAAATCCTCGATCCCCTCCTGTCGTTCAACACTTCTTAAATTTTGCACATTGATGGCGATAAATTTTCTTGTAACTTGTAATGGTAAAATAAATACCGACTGCATTGTACCAGTCCAAAAAGCTGTCACTAACCCGGTTCTGAATTTGAGGTCGTGTCATTAATTCGATGTGTCTTAGATTACATCACACGTGTCATCAATGAAACTGAAGACGCTTTCTCTTCCGGAACACATGGTCTCATTTTCTTTGTACCTTTCGGGGGTTCTCCATATCAATCTTCCCTTTTGTCATAGTTTGCTCTAGCTTCATCGATTTTTGGTTCAAAAAATGGTATTCATTTATTGATTTCCTATTTTCTTTTGCCCGTGCGTGAAATACACACTGATGCATTCGTAGAAACTCGTAGTTATTCCCTCTGACTACGCTTATATCATCATTTTTATTGCATAGTACTGAAATGACTCTAGGTTTTGTTCGTCATTTATTGTTTAATTGTTCCACATGTCAGTAATATAACACAGGTGGTTATATATGATGTCGCTGTACATGTGGTATTCACAAACAAAGGGAAACGGGTCGATAGAAGTCGTCTGTCCCATTACAGCTCATTGCGCCATTTTGTGCATGCATTGTCATCAGAATCGAGGCATTTCAGACCTAAAGATATCGCTATTCGAAATGACCTTGTGTAACCACTTCATGAGTATACATGTTGACTTTCCCTTGAACGTAAACAGGAAATTGATGACGATTGTAATAGGGCATAATTGCATCAACATCTCAAGATATGTCATTGTGTTTTTTATCCATTGCCTGCTGCCGTCCATAATTGACAGCACAGGTAACACTTTGTTTCCTTTTTATTACATTCCGCACACAGATGACATTTCCCAAGCAAATTTACAGCCTGTGTTATATTTCAATGCAGACTTTTATCTAATAAAGCCTCACAGAGTATGTTGGTTAGTTCCTGTGACATTTCTCAAAATCATAAATCAAATACAAATACATGTATAATAAAAAATGTATTTCATTGTGCGGTAAAAATGTTCTAACAATTAAATAAAGAAACACCAATTCGATATTCTCACAAACAATGTTATTTGATGTTTTAATAGGATATAATATAGGATTTAATAGGATATTAGTGGACGCAGGCATTGCTGCCTCTATATCCACATCAATATAATTTGAAATAAAATGTGGTAAACATAAAATAAGTCTATACATAAGGCACTTTATGATCGTCCTTGCCAAATCGTGAATTATCTTTATATGTCTCCCCATTCGGACCTGTTACATTTCCGAAATGGGAAAAAGCCAATAAATAACAAAAAACGATGAAGATATAGGTCAAACTTATTTAGAAAGTAAAATATAGAAAGAACCATACGTGTAACTTTGGAAAAGATCCCCATTAAAAGCAAGGTTTTGCCTATATTAGAAAGTAAAATATAGAATGAACCATACGTGTAACTTTGGAAAAGATCCCCATTAAAAGCAAGGTTTTGCCTATATTAGAAAGTAAAATATAGAAAGAACCATACGTGTAACTTTGGAAACGATCCCCATTAAAAGCAAGGTTTTGCCTATATTAGAAAGTAAAATATAAAAAGAACCATACGTGTAACTTTGGAAACGATCCCCATTAAAAGCAAGGTTTTGCCTATATTAGAAAGTAAAATATAGAAAGAATCATACGTGTAACTTTGGAAAAGATCCCCATTAAAAGCAAGGTTTTGCCTATATGCGTTTCCAAAGATCTCTGTTAGGCAAAACACTAGAATACTTCATGGTAAATTTTCTTAGAAACAGTAAACTTTAGTTTGGCTTAAACTCTTGTGGGCCTTTACTTTGAGAACGACCGCTGACCAGGTAGCTCATTTAATTAGAACGATTCTATATGATTTTTGGTCCAATGAATCAAATGGCAATCTGGCCACGAACAGTTCAAATTTCTTCTTGGATCATTGTTTTGTTTTGTTTTACCTGAACTTTTTTTGTTTCTTGAGTTCCGTAAGGTATGGGCTTCTTATCAGAAACGATATAAGTCATTTTCATGTCAGGAAGAACATTTTTTCAATCGATAGTTAAGATATATATATTGGCAGTTTTTCAATAGTCCTTATCTTCCGGTGACTCGACGTTTATATGAATGGTTGGGGGGTGGGGCTTTCATACGCAATTCACAACCAAACTGTACCAGGCTTCATCGACGCAATGAGACAATGAGATACATAAAAATAATTGAAAAGTATTTCAAAGCTGAGAAATATTTTAATAACTAACATCAGAGATTCAATATGATCTGCACCAATCTTCCGAGATTTGAAATTTGATTAAATGGTCATTTAAAAATCAATTCTCAGTGCAAATAAATCAGGATTTTACGATTTTCATATAGTTGATTCCTTGCGTAAGACCATATTCTACGCGCTATTAGATTTCATTCAAATATATGTGATTTTTTGTTCAAAAGATCAAGAGATAAGTCTTTATTACGGTAAGCAATTTGAATTTCGTTTTGTCTTGACCTAACTAAAGACTTCCTTACGACCGTTCCTCCGATTCAGTTCAAAAGCTATCAAATTATATTATAGATTGATTGGACTTGCATCCCTTCAATAGCAACTCGCGATTGCCAATCGGACCCCCATGGAGCGTACATGTAGGCATAAAGACTGATACAGGGAGTGGAGCACACCCATGTATATACCTAATCGGGTAATTTACTCAACATCAAGTAGTTTTACAGCTGTTTTGGTACCAACAGCTGATAAAAGCTGACTAATCAAATGTTCCGAGCTTGAGTTATACAAATGTGATGACTAATGCACCCGGTAAACCCGCTCGCTTCATCGTCACAGAACGGACTTTTACATCTGGTCTATTCAATTATATGTACCATGAAACACGCTTAACTTTAACTCATTGCTTCCAAACGAAATGTTTCAGGTAATTGTAGTGTTCGATTGATTAACAGGAACCGTAAATGAATAATGCATATTAGGAACTATAACCGGCAATAACTGATCAAATGGCCAATGAAACTGCACGACTTATTTGGGTGCGGGGCAGAACAAGAAAACGATTTTGATTCGCCAAGGCTCGCTTCATTTCCCTTATTCGAATAAAACTTTATAGCTTGAAGACACTGTCTACGAATATTTTGTTTACATATACACGACACACACAAAGTCATTTTTATTGATTTATCAAAACAATATTGTAAGCTAAATGGTTTAATGGCGGCAGAATCATCAAGGCAAATGTAAACCAATTAGGTCAAATCGTTCATGGCCTGATAAATGCAGCAGAAAACATTTTTCTAATAAGGCATAGAACGATTACACGTGTCAGTATTAAATAATTGATATGATTTAGTCAACACAATGTTGTAAGTACTGTACATTTCTAATGAAGCATCGCCATAGCAGCGTATCAAATGCCACGTGTAAATTGCACTGTTCTGGAAAGTATCAATATGTTCTGGCCAAAATTGTTTTCTGTTTGATTGGACAACTTTAATATCGGAGGGATGATGCCAGAAATAACTCGGCGAACACACACAGCAATTGATTTGTCGGCTTCCCGAAGATTGCTTTGAATTGCCATCCCAGACCGATGTGGTCTTATAACCTTGTAGACATCGGCCAGCAGCAGCATGGCACAGCCGAAATGTTTATGTCGAATGAAAGTAGCTAAAATTCCACCAAATCTCTAATTTAAGGGATTTTCTACATTTCATATTCGATCAAATTGTCTGTTACAATGTACATTTAGTCAGTAAATGTTTGTTGAAATAAAAAAATTAAAATCATATCTCGAGTATGTACAGGTTGTATAAATGAATTTGTACAAATTAAAAAAACACGTAGAAGTTACGGGACATACCAAAGTCCTTAAAATGGTAGTTGTTATTCCCTGCTTGACGTTCAGCATTAAGGGGAATGGCAACGACTGGTTCACCCGTTGTCAGTATAATGTGACTGGGTGGAATGCTGTGCTGGGGGCCTTCGGCATGGCATTTCAGCGAGATAGCACTATAAAGTCGGCATCCGATCCGCGCTATCACAAGGAGGCAAGCAAACCAACATACCCTGTCTCCTACATACATACACGTAAGCACGCATTACACTACACACATGGAGGCACGTCCTTAAATGACCTTAGCTGTTGGTAAGACGTTTAACAAAATAAAACCAAACCAAACCAATGTAGAAGTTATATCATCTCGAATGTTGCAAGTTAAAAACATGTAAATGTCACATAATTTCGAATATCTGCATGTTCAAAACATATTAAAGTATTATGATCTCGAAAATATTTTCAAGTTAAAAAAATGTATTGCGTACTATATCCCGAATGCGTTCAAGGTATAGGACACTTTCATGTCACCATATATTATTGCTAAACATTGGATATTTTCCCAGAGGCGAACCGGACTGATACGTTGTGTGTCTTGCGTCCATACAAGACTGAAATTGCACAGCCTAGACACAGTAACATTACATCCTGATCACACTGTTTTGACACAAGGCTTACTAGAGGTTTTGCTTAACGCTCAGCCAATTAGGAGTGGGACGACTGGTTCACCCGTTGTCAGTAAAATGTGACCGGGTGGGGCGTTCTGCTGGGTGTCGTCGGCAGTATGTTTCAGTGAGGTAGCACTATAAAGTCGGCATCAGTTCCGCGCTATCACAAGGAG
>JAUMHH010189639.1:0-14240 GCA_032359455.1 Chlamys rubida
AATATCACAATATTCACTGAATATTCAAATTTTTCTAATTTATGCAAATTTGAACTTGTTACCATGGCAACAATAATCAGAAATATAAATAAATATTTTCATTATAGTATTTGGGAAGTATTCAAAATTAAATAAACAGTCATTTCAAAGTTCATTTAAGGTTTTGAATTTTGATGCATTTGGGGGCCAAAACAGGCCCAAACCATACATAGTCCTTTATAATGTATATTATATTGGACATTACCATATTATACCTCTGATAAGCCCATGCCTGGTTTTTAGCCCACCCCTTAATATACACACAGGTAGTAGTAAAACTAAAATATACCTCTGAATAAGTCTGTTAATATGTCAAATTTGGCAATTATTTCCATCACAATGGAACTTAACAAGTCCTGACCTTTTCATTTAACCTCCCGCAAACAAAGTTTGGAGGGCATATATAGGAATCACCATATCAGCCTGTCTGTCTCTCCATCTGTCTAAGATCCTTGTTAACGCAACTCCTCCTAATTTAGTGTTGGTTGGATTTTTTTCCAACTATTTTTCTGGGAGTTATGACCCTTGAAAACTGAAATTTTCGCTCCTGAAACTTGTAAACGCAACTCCAGTTTTGTAACTTGGCACAGAGAAACACCATCATACAGGTATGTAGATATGCATGTTTTCCCTGGAGTTATGGCCCTTGAAACTTAAAAAGAGGTATAGAGATATGCATTTAAGGAATGAATTTTTTTATGTAACTATTTTTTCTGGAGTTATGGCCCTTGAATTTGTTTTATTTCTACTCCAGGAAACAAGTGTATGCGCAAGTGGGTGTTGGGTGTTGGGTGTTGGGGGGGGATGTTTGTGAGCCTACTCACAGTTTTACTAGTTTAAAAAACCCGTCAGAATATGGAACTTTTAGTGAAGAATAGATGTCACTTAAAAACCACAAAGTTAAGACTGATAGGGTTGCTGTGATATCTGACCTTTATACACAGAACACTTCAATGTCTTGGAATCAACTGATGATGTGTCAGGGACTCTGTATTTATACATTAATACTGAGTTTGTGGTTTTATACTCTATATCATATGTACTCTACCCAGATTTAACTTTTGCTTTATTCCATTTATGAAAACATAGGTGTCAACCTCTGAAACCTCCAATGAGGGAGATCTCCCTCATTCCACATTTCCAATGAGGGAGAAAGTGTGCGAGACGTGACTTGAACTGCTTTGCTCAATTTATCTTTCCCTTTTTATGTATCAAAATAACTCCAAAAAGCGTTCATTTGATTCAGACACACCTGTTATGATCATTACACACAACCTGCAGAAACTAGGAGATGATTTGATCGCAGAAATTAGTTTGAGTTTGTGTGAGTTAGGACTTGAATGAGGGAGGTTCGTGGAATATTGGTAAATTTTTCGTCAAAATGCATGAGGGAGGGTTAACAGCTATGTTCATACCACATTTAAAATACCTGCAGCTGTTCTGATCTACTAAAGTTAAATGGAAACATGAAATACCCTGTCCCATGTCACATGGTCAATAAGCACTTCTTATGCAGAAACAATGTTATGACATTGTGTGTTAAATGATACAAGTTGAAAATTGAGTTAATATGTACAATGTAGGACAGTTGTTGTTTCAAAACAAATTACAAAGATTTTTTAACCCTATTCTGGCACTGCTGTGTTAGCTGTATTGATTATAGTTGACCAAAACCACTACAGGAGTAGAAGCTGACAGGGTTGGAAATTACCGTGTACCTGGTACATCAATTTTATCATAAATCAGGAAATATATTTTCTGGAATATTTTTCAACTTTCAGAACCTCAATAAAAACTTGAATAGATGGCATTAAGGCCAACAAATTCTTGTGTAGGTAAGGAACCATATACACTCGTCATCCTAAAGATCCTCCTGTGTGGAAAAAAAGCATGTTGGCTACACCAACATAATTGTACAAAGAGAGGTAACTCTACTAAAACCTAAATATAAAATAGGTTTAATATTTTTCTACCCTATCTAATAATCTTGTCCTGTTCCTTTGTCCAAGAGGGACACAATCTCAATTTATACAACATAGAATTATTTCATTTAATAACTGTAAAAGTTGTTAAAATTCAGGAGGGTTTTAATATTAGACTGGCCAGAACATCAAAGTTTCACATGTCTGTGATGCCAGTTGAGTTGAGGCTACTAGGTCTAAGCAAACATGTAGTGTTGAAAAATATTCCATAGATAAAATTTAACTACTGCTGGTATTAAAATTTGAAAAAAAACCCACATAAATCCACAAAACAACTTGATCTGGTTTGAACGAAAGATCAAAACCCAGGTAAATACACCTTTGTAAGGAATCTAGACAATAGCTTCAACTGATAACACCACCCACGGTCATCATCACACAGCACATCTATCCAGGTAAGATTTTTCACATCTTGCACAACAACTCAGATTATAGTTGCAAACAATACATCAGTCTTCACGTCCCTTCCCTTGAGCAGTCTACCAAAACATGTACAGTAGGTCCTAGTTAACGGCTCTTTAAATTTGACTCAAGTCTACAATGGTCTCCACTGACATTTTCTTTCAGGCATAACTATTACGTCTTCGATCAATAATTTTATTAATATTTACGGTCACCTAGACACATTATATTAGAAATCCTTGCCAATTTCAACAAAAGAATGTCATTGTGTGTCAGTGAATATCAAGATCATGGCCTACTTTCCCCCAACAGCATGGTGCCGGATATAGGTTTAATGTTACCGATAAAGGTTCAAAATATTGTCGTTTTCTGGTTCTCAACCACCAACTCTACCTCAGATTGTAACAAGCTATTGAGTATATTTAAAGCTCACAAGGCTCATATATAGATGACAACAACTCAGCAAACAACATACTATTTACAGTGAAACCTCCCCTACTCCAACTTGTAGTAAAGTACCTGTACCCTTACCCTGTGGCTGCATTGTCATTTATGTGCATGTTCAATATTTCCCGACGATGTTTGACATCCATGTTTTAGCTTAAGTTTTAATACACTGGGTGTGTAAAACCAGATTTCGGCATGGCATTAAGCGAAAATCATTTAGCAGATTCCTGAATCCTGACCATCTTTAAAGATATTCAAACTTGAATATGTTGTGATTTTTAATTTCATTATCAATTAACATTATATTATAATAACAGGGATTCAAGATTTTCTTCATTTAAAATGATCAAAGAGTTCCTCTCATTTTGATATTTGTAAATTAATGTAGCCTAACCCAGTATGGCAGACTATGTCTGAACGACAAGTGGGGGGTGACATATATACAGCCTCTTTATTTTTCTTCCTTTCTTTACACTGATGTTTTCATTATTGAGCAATTCATATCTTATTAAATGTTATAATCTTTATTAAACTTACTGTAACAGAATGAGTACTTAGAACTATTTGCGAGGTGTTCCGAAATAGACTTACAGAAATTGTCATTCGTGAAAATAAACCCCCACAAATAAGTTCTGGAAACTGAAATTTTACACCTGTGAAATTCAAACACTATACTGCAGCCAAGGAATGCTCCATACCAAAGTTAGCCATGGAGATGTTCTGGGAGAGAAGTATTATAAATGGATAAAATGCTGATGGATAAACATAGTTCACCATATACTTGGCTCTTCACACTAGGAGAGTTAAAATCCTTATAGTTCTAAATTCTGATCAGCAATGCTCTCTGCAATGAGCGAAATGAAATCGACAACAAGCATCAACCTGTAAAGGGAGACAACTTTGACATGACCCACCTGCTCCAGCCCTTCCACGGTAGCCTTCTCTTTACTATCATCTACACCCACATACAACGGTTCCTTCTTCAGCGAGACTTTGGCCAGGTCTTCAATCTTCCGTGTTTGAGTCGCTGAGAACAGCATGGTCTGTCTTTTCTCTGCAAAGTAAATTTGAAAATAACTCAGGCTCAATATCCACTATCTATATAAATGTTTTCTTTAGGGTAGAGAGTCGTAGAGCTCTATCTCCAACAAACAAGACCATTCTCCAATTTTTTCAACATGTTTCAGACTTGTAGCAAATAGTTATATATGGTAGACATATATCTTTAATCGTTTTACACAAAAACAAATTCCACCACAGGAATTTGATCTGACACAGATCTCATGATAAAGCAAAGCGCTTATATCTTCCCACACAAAAGGTCATGATAAAGGAGTTTATTAATTCTTTTCTGTAACATTATTGGAAAAGAATTTCAAAACATTTGAAATCCAAAAGAAATATGTTTTGTCAATATGTCCAATATATCGATGGTTTAGCTGGAGATGTCAAGTTAGAATTGTTGAGACAGCGAGTTATACAGGATCCCATTGATCTGATTGAGACACTAGGTTATTACAACTTCCAGTAAAACTGTCAAATGCTGCTCTTACTTGGTAAAAGTTTGATGATCTGTTTCATTTCTTCTTCAAAACCAATATCTAAAATTCTGTCCGCCTCATCAATTATGAGACACTGTAGGTTCTTGAACATGAAGTTTGGTGTGTTCTGTAAATAACAAATGGCAAACAGAATAAGAAATTCATCCTTTCACAATGATCTTTGGACTTTCGAAAGAATGTTCAGAAAATAAAAATACTCACGACATTAAATATTAAATTATATTTACAGAAATATATAATAAGGTCCCGTCACAAAACGATGTTGCAAGTCAATCATTATAAAATGACAAATATAATTATATGACTTCAGATCTGACAGTATAAATAATTGATACATCAGTCAGTTTGACAGAGTAGTATAATATAGTGCAGGATTTTCGTAAAGTACTCAGTTTAGTAAAACGTAGAAGTAAAAAGTAAATCAAGCTAGGGTTATTAAAGAAGAATTAAAATGTGACCCAGGAGTGAGTAAAGTATGAGTCAGAGGTCCATAAAATGTGAGCCAAGGGGTTAGTAAAATAAGTCAGGGTCAGAAAAATGCATAACAAGAGGTCAGTAAAATATTTGTCAGAGTTAAAGCATTGGCTGTCAAGTGGTCATTCTGAGATAAAGCTAGTAGCTCAGCAAGAGGAAAATCAGAGCTGAAAGCTGTCAGTCAGATGATAGAAAAAGGTCAGACATCTGAGGTCAGTTAAGGTACTGTAAGTCAGAGATTGGTGAGTTCATGTAATATGTTTATCAGATGGAGTTCGGAGGTCAGGGTTCACTCTCACCTGTAAGTGGTCAAGGAGCCGTCCAGGTGTGGCTACCACCATGTTCACACCCCTCGACAGTTTCTTAGCCTCCTCTGCCCTATTGGTCCCTCCCATGATGAGGCCGTATGTATGGAAGTGGTGCTTCAGCAGTTCCTTCACCACACCAAAACTCTGCATACACAGCTCACGGGTAGGGGAGATAATTATACACCCTGTACCTGTAACACAGTGAGTTTTGATCATCAAACAGGGTTTCACACAGTTGTTAGAATATGCAGTGAGGAGAGTTGAAATAAAATCTGGGTGGAAAGGTTCACATATTTATATCAGGAGAAATCCTAAGCTGACCTATTCCCTGGCATTTTGTGAACACATATCCATGTCCATTTTCCTAATTAATATCTATTATGTAATATAGCATAGAATGGCCTAACTTCAAATACCAAAATTAGGTGTATCATCAGAGAATAAGTTGAAAATTTATTCTATTGGAATCATCTCTGCTCAATTTAATCATAGTTATACAAAGAATTTGAACTTCATAAAACCATAGTTTTCATGTTAGATTTTGTAAAACAGTTTAAAGTCTATGAGAAATAATCCCCAATAAAGTATAGTAATATCCCACTATTAATACATAAACAATTGCAAGTTGTGTTGGAATTGTATTGAAGAAGCAGGAATATACATACCATTTCTGGGTTGGAAGCGAAGCTTGTTGAGAAGTTCCACGGCTGGGATAAGAAATGCTAATGTTTTGCCACTGCCAGTCTTTGCTGCTCCCATCAGATCTCTGAAACATGGCAAGTGCTCTAGCTAGCTTACATATTATATCCAAGGTTATAGAGGCCTCTGTATGAAAGCACACTGTGTAGGTGTACAACTTTCTCCAAACATAATACAGCAGATAAAAATTGATAAACATAATGTTGTATAGCCATAGTATGAAGCAAAAAGTTCAGAACTGATTTTGCATCTTATGGAAAATCATCTTTGCAAATAATTGACTCTTTAAAGTCATGATCCATTTTTGGCCATTGTGTCGCTATTGACCCAATTTACCTGGGCACAGAAAACACTGATTTCTGTCATAAAGCTTTACCAGGAGGTGAGATATGGACCATGCATGTATTTCTGTAATTTATTTTTAACCTTTTCCTGCCCTGCATGAGAAGATTTATGAACTGGGTTTGTATTTTCTGTCATAGGTAAAGTTTGAACTTTAATATCCCCAGGATGTGAACTGCAGACAGAGTCTGTATTTCTGTCATGTGTAAAGCTGGTGTTGCCCTACAGGAGCTAGGGTATGGACTGAGTATGTATTTCTGTCATGTGTAAAGCTTTACCTGCCCTCCAGGAGCTAGGGTATGGACTGAGTATGTATTTCTGTCATGTGTAAAGCTTTACCTGCCCTCCAGGAGGTGGGGTATGGACTGAGTATGTATTTGTCATGTGTAAAGCTGTTCTTGCCCTACAGGAGGTGGGGTATGGACTGAGTATGTATTTGTCATGTGTAAAGCTTTACCTGCCCTCCAGGAGGTGGGGTATGGACTGAGCCTGTATTTCTGTCATATTAGTAAAACCCATATCTTCTATTCCTTTCATGGTCTGCTCGGACACTTTGCCCTCGAGAGATTTGAATGATGTGTCTGACAGGATACCAGCTCCTAAACCTGATCCAGGCACTGAAACACAGCAAGCAGAACATTCACATCACTTATAAGGTACCTCTGGTAACATGTTCATTTCCTGTTCTGACCATTGCATGAATACAACAGGTTTTATTACTGCATGAATACAACAGGGTTTTTTACTATCAAAATAATATACAATTTGGCCTTCTCAAGGCTATATGTTACCTTAGGCATGCATTGCCCTTAAGAATATACTTAGCATTATTCTATATCTTTTTTATCTCTTTATCTAAATATTACCAATGCATATATTCTTTAATTGTGTTACTTACAAAATGTGTCATTCATTTATTAACCATGTCCTAATTAAAAATAGTATTATTTGATGACTTTTAATTGAACCCATCAACTTAGCAAAACATAGTGATCATTTTTAGATGTGCACTTGCGGTATTCCTACAAAAAATATACCTATATATTTGGCCCTTATTTCCAGCTTCTATGTGGCAGAAATGCAGTGCATATGAATGGCCCTTAATCACTGAATTTCAATACACTGTGTACATGTGACACAAGTGGAAAGAGGCAAGTCTAATTGAAGGCGCCCGAATATTTCATCACACAACATGGAAAGCTTCTAAATATAGCTGTATTTGACAGTGCAATTTCCAAGATCAGAGCAGCAAGGAAAGCCCCATAAGGCCATAATGATAGTTTGTAAAACACAAGCATTTAATGACCCACAATATTTCAATACACATGTTGCTTTTATGATTCTAAGAAAATTAAAAGCGAAACTGAATGCGATGTGGTTGTTTGTCACTCGATCCAGCCAAATCAGTTAAATAGACTGGATAAATCTAATTAATTTAGAAAAGAATTTAATAAACAGAAGATGAATAAACAATTATGTCTTTTTAGATTTTCTTCACAAACAACTATGGAGTGATTCACATTAATGGGGTGAATCACATTAATGGAGTGATTCACATTAATGGAGTGATTCACATTAATGGGGTGATTCACATTAATGGGGTGATTCACATTAATGGGGTGAATCACATTAATGGGGTGAATCACAATAATGGATAGATTCTCATTAATTGGACACAGGTTGTAAATATATAGTTTCAAACACAAATGCAAAACTAATAGCCTAATAATGGAGAAGTCGAAATTCGGACTATGGGCTAATAGAATCTTCCCCTACCTTGAGGGTGTGCCACAGAAATCTCCAACCCTCGGGGGATGATATTTTTTGGTTGTCTAACCCTAGGATCCTCCGAGAGTTAGACAACCAAAAAAATCACCCCGAGGGTTGGAGATTTCTCTGTTACACCCTCAAGACAGGGGGTGATTATTTTTCTCCGATCCTATTATTTCAGTCACAACTGCACCGACAGTAGTCTGCCATGATTATAAACGAAAACACATATGGGGTATGAATATTGTCATTCACTTTCGATGACGTCACAATTACCAGTGACCCATTTTAATGATGTCACAATTGAACAGGCACTAAACGGCACAAGGCTATCACCCCTAGGGAGTGACAAGCTGATCTTTTCTGGCTAAAACGGGAGACACATCTGTGAAGGGTGGGAGAAATGGTGATTTTGGTAAAGTAAATGTATCAGAATTATCACAGAGTTATATTACTGTAAGTCTGTAGTGTTATAATTTCAATTGAAGCTTATTAAATGTTACCTTTAAATTAAAACACAACTTTTTTTTCTCAAACCTCAGACATAAATACCCGCATCATACCCCATGCTAGATTGGTTATTCTCCCCCAATCTGTCTGGTACCTTTATGTGACATTTCGAGGAATTTCTACACTGCGATGTAGTCATCGGCATTTAACGGCTTGAAATTGACAATATGCTTTATAAATATTCTGTTTTGTTGTTATATGTGTTGTTTTGATGTTGTTAGATATCTGATGTTGTAGATGAAATATAATCTACACTGTGAAATACATTGTTTACTTTGTAAGGATGGACTACATTTTAATGCAGAAGCTTTCAAATGCAGCTTTAGTAGTGTAGGGGCCATTTTTATTTGAGGCCAGAATTTTAACCCACAACTGAGATAACCTGATCTTGCTCAGTTACAGGTAATTGATTGTATTAGCCTTGTAAATTGTCCCACTTTTACACACAAAATGTCCCATATTGTTTTGGTATAGAGCCAAAATGCCTCCATAACCAGAAAGGCAAGCATAATCACTGAATATTCTGTATTACCATTCTTGCATACATGCACATATAGAACACAAAACTTTTCAAAACATTCATGGTTAAGCACCAATGAGCCAAAATTTTGAAAAGATCGAGTCCCAGGTTATATTACAAATTTTGGGAGCTTGTATTGACATCTAGTAACATATCAGTGATTTATCTTACATTTGGATTCAATATCATTGCTGACTTCTTCAGGTTCCTCATCACCATCATTCTCATCTGAATCATCTACAATATCCTCACAATCGTCTTCTACATTTTCAGCATCATCGTCATCACTTGAAGTGTCTTCACTTTCATGTTCTTTCAAATCCTGTTTACTTTTCTTAGCAGGAATTTCGCCTGTTTCTTCTAATTTCCGTTTCTTTTTCTTCTTTTTCTTTGTTGTTTCATCTGTCATTGAGTGGTCCACTGTAACAGAAGAAATGTAAAAACTGATATATATACACAACATTTCTAATAACTGATGACTGATGATTTATATACAAGCTAGTGAATTTGTTATCAGTATAATCTATGCTGTTCAGGAGGTAGATTATATCCAAGAACAAATTCAAGGGACTGGATAGAAATCATAACAAACTCTCACAATTTGGAAACATGTATCTGGTGTTTTTAATGACTCAAGTATTAAGAAAATATAGCTCTTCTCAGTACTAAATGTCTGATTCCACTTTTCTGTTCTGGGAGAATATATCACTTCATCGATAACAGCTAATCTTACCCCTTTTACCCCACCTTTCAGCCAGTGTTCTCCCCAGAATTATTTTGATGCGCTATGGCATTTTTTTTAACCCTTCTATCACAGTGCGCAACCTATCAATCGAGCGTGAAGCCACTTAGAGAAAGAAACTTAACAAGAGTAAAAAGAAATAATAATTGATATACATGTAGTTAGTTCTAAACAAATAGCATTACTTTAATCATGACATTGCGTTATTATTGTTAATTTTCTTGCCCTTTTCTTTTTCTTTATCATTCATTTTTTTAATACCTACAAAAAAAGTAGTCTAACTCAAGAAATTGGATAATTTTATTGCAAATACTTCAGCATGTTTTTCACAAGAATATCATCATAGAAATAAATGTCTGAGGATAAATAATAATAATATTCCAACCATAGGTATTTATTTTGACAAATTATTGATTTATTTTTAAAATTCAATTTGAAAAAAAATTTACTACTTTATGAAATTAACCAGGCCTAGCTACCTGTCATCATTAAGTAACAAAAAAATCTAAATTTTATCACAACAATGCTGTTTTCAATATAAATTTAAATAGTGACATAGTTATCAAATTGAATTATTGTTATGTTACTGTCAAACTGGGAAAACTATGTGCTATTTATAAATTTGGCGACAAAATGATTAACGGCTAAACGCTACTCATCCATGTTTCAAAAGCCATTGCATCACGGATTACATAACATTATTCAGGTTATCAAAACAACATGGCCGCCACGTGCAGTCTGCTAACTTACGATCTATCTTACTGTAGCCAAATTTATTTCGAAGTTTTCTAAAAGCTGTAAGTCAGCTTCTCTATTGGCATCCCTTTTGATTCCATGAGCTAATTATAAGGATGCATCGACTACAATTTGGTTGCAACATGTCAACTAATTTGAGAGGAAATGACATTTAAAACAAATTAACAACAGTGATGTCTTTTGAATGAGACAAATAGTTCTAGAACTATGGTACTGATCATGGTTTCAAGTTCCAAGCGCCTGGGGCTGATATTTTGTACCTAAAACAGCTATAGCCCTAGCTCTAATGCCTAGCGATGCTTTGTGTACTTAGGAATCACTCACTTCCATTTATAACTTTCGTTTTCTTCTTTTTCTTTTGCAGTTTTTGCTGAACCTGAGGGATGTCCTCTGCAGATTCTATGTCTTCCATGTCTCTATCAACTGGATCTTCCTCCTCGACTGCAGCTGTCAACATTAAATATGTATCAGAAACTAAGAATCATTAATCAATAGTGTGTAGTGGCAACATAATCAAAGGTTTTCTTAAGGTATTTGCAATTGGGGTAAGTACATACAGTCTAAGCCTAGGAAATGTTTAAAATCAAATGATTTTCTTTGTCATATAATACTTTTAAGGCCAGAACCATAGTACATGTTTGGAATTTGTATTTAACAGTCCTATATATATATACCATTTACTGGTCTGTATTGATCAGGACTTTTCAAGGTAATACAACACTGAAATCTCATATTGATATCCTTGGCTGACACTGTGCATGTATTTGACACCAATCCTTATTGAGGTACAAAACAAAACAGTTTCATTTACTGGTGTTGGATATTGAAGAATATATTTATATAGTTTTTAAAACTCTTGTCTGCTAGTTGTTAGAGCAAGGATGAATTCTTTCAACCCACAACACAAAAAGACAAATTTTTCGGCAGTTTTTTTTAAAATACCTCATATGATCACTTAACCTTTGATGTAGTGACTTGAGATGGAAGTGCGATAAAGAAATACTGATTGCCTTTAATTTACAGAAATAATGAAATATCAAGGGCATATATTTAAATCCCTGGAAATACACTGAACAATGAATTGGCATGATCAATAAGCACAAGGCATTTCTGACTGGTTATGAATCCTATTTAAAATTGGAAAATGAAGAAAATAATACATTATATCTAGGGATGGTATCTAAAGCTTCAAATTAAACTAATTTAATCCCTGAATAGTCAAACACAAATAGAATGAGCACATGTTGAAACTTACAAGTCACCTCCCTTTGATCAAGCTGACATTTTCCTAGAAGAGCTATACATGCAGTTTTGAATTTTTTACTGCATTGATTTCTGTAATGCTCCTTAATGGGTATGTTGTAAGCAATGTCTTAGAAACACTGCTTTTTGAGGCTCATAGCCACTTTATGACATTCATAGGAGCATAAAATATACATAATATTTTAAATATACATCCCTAGCCTTTAGGAGGACATAACAAAGTAACAGATCAATAAATCTCAATACATTTACCTTGTGGTGTTTTTAACTTTTTAGTTTTCATCTTCTGTTTCTTTTTCAGCATATTCAACTTCTTCACTTCTGCAAAATAACAAGGAAACAATTGCAATTCCATAATACTTAATGGTCCTGATTTAAAACATCAAACACTTAACACAATTGTGTTAATCTTGGAACATTTAAGCTTTTAAACAAATAGTAGGATCCATGAACTTAACAATTAAAATTTCATCATTGAAATAGAAGTCACTTTATATATATATCTCCTACCTCTAATCTTACACATGTCCCATAGAGAACACTTATGTATCTCACATTGACGATTTTTAGTGACCTTGGCTCTTTTAGATTTTGATGTTCCTATCATGTGACACTACAATATGATACGTGTTTGGTACAAACCACAGCCAATCAATTTGTTTTGTTTCTTTTACTGACTTGCATTATCTTGACATCTCATGAACATAAAAATTTCAGAATTTTTTCTATCATAAAGGTGTCACCTATGTAAAATTTGGGATTAGAACCTTTATCTAGCTTCAGTTCTAAATTCAGAAAATGTTGTGATTTGCATGATAGTTTTGGTAAGTAGATTCATTGTGATATGGCGCGTGAAAAGAATTAAAAATCAATTTACCCTACTAGTGTTCGTATTTGTCTTTGGATTCTGAATGGTGTTTGGTGTAACTGTTTAAGCGTATTTGGCTGTCAAACTGCAGAGATAAGGATGTTTGTGTATTAGCTAGCTTTCTTACTGTACTTGTTGTCGTATTATTCAGTAAAATAGCATGATGCAAATTTAAAAGGATTTTAAAGGACACTTTTTGTGTGTTGCTGATTTATGTAAATTCTTATTTCTTTTCAGATTTTCCAGCAATTTTCAACTTAACAAAATAGTACCAGGTTACGAAATGCCTTAAATTTGAATACTTGAAAGGATTTAACATGACACCAACAAAATCATTATTCTAAAACAACTGTTAGCAAATGGTTTTGTTTCTAACTTTACCTCAGATTGATATAGCATGCATCAAAAATGCAGTGTCATAATTTATCTAGTCCAGCTTTGGACAACTACAAAGTGTAGCTAGCTCATGATCATCTTCAATTTTTTAAAGTAACATAAATGGTTCATTCATTATTGTAGACGTCATTGTAAAAACAGAAATGTAATTGTTTTCCGATTATAAATATGCTTGTTGATTTTTGCAATATCGTTCCTTACTGTCGTGTTTAAGGTGCTTTATCTTCTATAAATATGTTCTAAATTGGACTTGTGTCTATAATTAGAAACGCACCCTTGTAATCCATGCAAGCGTTTGAGTATGGCCAGAACGAGGAACAAGATTATATGGTATGATATATAAAATATACATCAGATCATTTTGATCAATACCCCGAAATATGCTTGCTAGCTGGCACATCGTGTAAACCATGTAAACTGATCAGGAGACCGATCAGGACACAATCAGCTGTAGATCGTCTTGCATTATTGATATTGTATGAAAACTCTCTGGATTTCAAAATTTTTAGACTTTGTTGTTTCTTCAATCATTGTTAAATATCATTGTTCTAATCTCTAATCTAGAACAAATGTAAATAAAACAGCATGCTACACCACGTGCAAGCTTTTTAACTCACCGGAAGCCATGTTGGATTTTGAATACCAAAAAGCAAACTACTGTCGTTACACGTTTGCAGCGATTTAGTATTTAATCAGTTGTTATTTGCATACATTTCATTTTGATTGATTTTACTTATATTATTGTGTAAAAGCATTATACTATGTAAACGAAACTTATACAAAAGAGTCCGAAATAACGACATTATACACAGTTCTCGTGACGCTTGAATATGGATTTTTGTGTGAGTAAATCTACTCGTGCGAAACAAACATTTTAAAGATCATTTACATTCCACTAAAACATGGCCGAAGCAGGTGTGTTTCTAATGACGCTATTGTATATATTTGTTTTCTAAACTACTCTTAGTTTCACGATAAATGCTAGTTTATGTTTTGTATCGATAACTTGTCGAACATTACTCGTTTAGGTATGTTCAGTTTGAATAACCTATCATTACAAATAAGAAAACACTATTGCGATTGTTGCACGACCACGACTCATCAGCTCATTGTGCAGACAGTCAAGTTTCAAGTAAATTTTATTTTACGTCGATATATTT